>CM076614.1:33866988-33982204 GCA_038502775.1 Hippodamia convergens
AAATAAAATTGGTTCCAAAAATTCAAAGTTATAGTCTCTTCGCGAATATGGAGAGGGACAATATTTGAGAAGACTGGTAACCAAGGAGTAGGTGTAGATTTGATAGTACTTAGTAATAATTCTCATAGAAAAATTTGTTGGGCATCAATTTTTTTTTATACATGAACATTGTTCAACCACAACAGGGCAACAATATTCAGCAGCTGCAAAATCCAAAGCTAGCGCTGCCCTACGAAGTTATTGTTGCATCAGCGACCCATGAAGAACCAGCTAGTTTCTGAAGAATATTGTTTCGAGTTTTAAGATTCAAACGCAGATCATCTAAATGGGCATTGATATTTAGAGAGGAATCAAGTTTGATTCCTAGGTATCTATTATTGAAATTATGTTTCAAGGAAGAAAAACTGAAAGTGACACTCAATTTTCCATATTTCTGATGATTATTCGAATGAAAACACGAAAACTTCGGTTTTATTTTCAATTGGGCACAAACGCCACTTCAAAAAATAATTTTTTCGTTATATCCAAATCTGCGGAAAGAGTACTTTCTATGGTTTGAAAATCAGAATGATGGTAGGCCTGAGGAAAACCATCAACATGAATAATTTTTTCCGAAGAAGTAGTTGAAAAGTCACACAAATATAAATTGAATAGAAGAGATGCTAAAACTGAACTTGTGGAAGACCATTATTCAAAGTTTTGGAAATTACTACTAATACTATCGACAAAAAATCGGAACCTTTTGTCGGATAAAATATTTTCAGATAGTCTAACCATTTTTACACATTTTAAATGATTATAGAGTTTATAAATTGATGGCGGTATTCTGCTTTTTCTCTGTAAGCTACGAATCTGTAGCGTACGATTGATCTGTATGTGGCTGCCTTACAGATTCGTAAATTATGACATTCTGGAAGTTTTCTGTAACCCCCGTATTAGAAGTGTCAATTTTGAAATACTTCGTAATAATATCGTAACTAATTCGTTCTAAGATCATAAAATAGAATTTATTTTCCTTTAATTCTGGGCTCGTATTGATTATTGGATATATTTATGTTCAATTCGTGTTCGTTACATCGAGAAGAGAAATTAACAACCGAAGTGCCAAAAATGAATTAAAAAAATAATTGAGTTTAGTAATGTATTTTATATTCTGTGACTAAAACAAATCATTCAACATAACCTCACAATATACCTTTCGATATGTTTCCGATCACCTGTAAGCTACAGAATTATAGAAAGCGTCGAGAATCGTAATTGTCCTGTAAACTTATGAAAAGTAACAGATTCGCTTACAGATGAAAGCAGAATACCGCCATAAGTCATCTTTCCATCATATGCAGCTGATAAATCCACAAATGTGAGGCTGAAAACCTGATCGCAACAATTCCTATTTTTCCTGAAACCGCCCTGACAGTTCTGTAATGATTGTTCAATAGTTGATTCTATTCTAAATAGAATCAATCTCTCTAAAATTTTGAAAGGAACGCTCAATACCAATGACCTGTATCATTAACAGAAAGTGAAATGATAAAGGTCGCAGATGATACGTCTTTAATATATGAAGCGGATGATTGAAGTATGTGTGAGCAGATTCTACAGTATGAATTGAAAAAGTTAGTGGATTGGTAGGTTCATCATGCACCAATTAGTACTGAATATGAGTTGACTGATCAAAAAGCCTGGTATATTCTTTCTTTCTTCCTTTTCTTTATTTCAAATATTACATAATGTACAAAATAAATGAAATGACGTCAACATAAAGGAAATCTAACTTAAATTTCCTATACTAAAATATTCACCTAAGCTATAAGGTTCTAGCTCAATTAACATATCTTTCATTTCTTTTTTAAATCTAGAAAAACTTTTACTCCGGAACGTTAATTGTTCAGACAGATCGCAAGAGTTGTCGCTCATTGTTATCCTACCAAATTCTCCAAATGATCTACTTCAGATAATACTAAATTCCGGAATGCTAAGAAACAACGCACAACCCGACAACCCTGCGAGGGTCCCAGGGTCGCTTCCTGTCCGCAACTTCGGCCGCCTTGAATAACTTTGGTCATTTACTTCGAATTGAAAAATCTCGAGATGAGCCCTTCGGTGTGATCAGGAATCGAAAATGGGACGGTGTTTTTCTCCTTGGGAATAGCAGGGATCGGATGAGGTATCACTTTCCCGGGTCGATCCCTTCTTGAGAAGTTGGAGTTTACGTTGTTGGAATGGAAAAAACGAGAGGAGAGAACTGATCGAGCTGAATTTAATTCGGACCATCGAGATGGATGAACTCTTGGACGAAATCAAAGAGTTTGGTTTGTTTTCGGAAGATTATTCGGACTATTATTGGAGAGGTGTTGCGTGTAACATATTGACATTCTGACTAGTTTGATTGTGATCTTTTTTATGTTCTGGTTTCCTCTGAAAGAAATATGCTGCACACCATGCACATCGCGAGAACCAAGAGACAGAAGCTGGGAAGTGATGCTCTTCTTCATTTTCTGGAGGATACCTCCCAAGGAATGTGTGACAGAGCCAGGCTGAAAGGGGTGACGCTTGAACTTGACGGGAATTATTTTTTATTATATATTACCAATAGGCTAAGAGATTCAAATTCAAATTCAAATTTATTGGCAAATAGTTACAACAAAAAGGTAACAATTCATAGTCAAAACAAGTGAAGAAATGTAAAAAAAAACACAATATCAGATAAGATTAACAGATCTGAAAAATATAAAACTTCCTGGAAATTGTCGGACAAAAACTCCGCGGTACTGTAATAAGCCTTATCTATCAAGAAATTTCTTAGCCGATTTTTAAAATTTGTTCAAGATTTTAATTTTACTGAAGATCATTGTAAAATTTCATTGCCAAGTAATTTGTGGCTTTTTGAGCATGCCTGATTCTATGATGAGGCAGATTGCCTCTCAAAAAAACATCATAAAAGAAAAATTACATAATAAATGTATGGTAAAAGACATCTGCGAATAGCTTCCACAAAGCTGAGTATAACAAGGGAAAAAAAGAGAAATTCACTATAAAAAAAGAAAACAAAGAAATCATGAGAACACTGCCACAGGTGGAACAAGTGTTGATATATCAGGAGAGCATCACCGATGAATATATCTTTTGAACAAAAATAGTTCACTAACTTTCACACATTTTCTCAGAAGAGTGAGCGAGTTTGTGAAAGAGCCATCACTGACAAGACGAATTGCTCTCTCTTGGACAGGATACAAGAATTTTAGGACATGTTAAGGTGGTGCACAGTGAATATGGGAACGGTATTTCAAGAGAAGTCAGATCTGTGCTTTATAAATAAATCTTTATTTGCTTTGAGATTATGTATAAGACTGGTCAAGAATGGGTTTGAAGGTCAATATTGTAACAACAAAAAATATAAAATAAGAAAAATTATATGAAAAAATAATTCTTAAACATGTATACTGGGTTATTCACGAATATGGCTCCATAGAATATTTTTAGGAGAGACTCAAGATTCAGGATTGAAATTCTGAAGGTTAGCTTCAAGTAAGAAGACGACTTCTCGTATAATTCTCTAAGGTTCTAGGACTTCCGGATTTTCATGAAGTGACATCAACTTTCGTTTTTCAAATGGGAAGACCCATTTTCAATCGCATAAATAATATTCTTCATTGGATTCTGAGTCTCTTTGATTCCAAAAGTTTGAATTTTCCCGAGAAAATTCTCTTTGAATGAGGAAATACGAAAAAAAATCTCAAAATATAACTCTGTTGAAATACATTTATTATTCATGTATTTGAGGAAAAAACGACGATGTTTGATGACAGAAGGACGCAGATGCAACTACTTATGAAAATAGTTCACATACTTTCTAATAATACTAAAAAAACTACTGACTTTCGTTTTTGTGTTTGGAAGTTTTATAACTAATGATTATTTGTTATATCGATGTCTTCCACTGATAAATTACACAATTCTTCACACCGACAGGCTCCTAATAATCCGAAAATAGTTGCAACCTTAAACCATCAAGTATTTCTCATCGGGTGCCTCTATAAACTTTTCAACTTCTTCACGAGTGAGAATTTCCGATTTTTTGGGACGATATCCTTCAGTTTTCCGTTTTCAATATGCTATTACCTTAAAATATTTACTTACATCGACACCATTTTCAACAAGGGCGCTGGACTTTATCATTGAAAATTTGAGTTTGAGTTGATGAACTCCTTATTTCTTTTTTTCTTCTAAGTTTGCCAGGAAAATAGTTTCACTGAAGTTTCCTTCTACATTTTTCAATTTACACCAGGCCAGGAAAGTGTTGCATGCAATATGTACTGCTGAACAGAATTTTTTAGGTGGGAGTTCCAGATTTGCTCTCCTTGCAGACTCTTCAATATCCAGAGGAGCAACCAAATCGTCATTTTTATGGTATTTGTGTTAAAAGTGATTTTATTTCGTTCGTGAAACTTTTTCACTCACAAAATAAAACGCCACTCTCAACACTCATTAAAATTTCAAAAAATAATTGAAGATAGGCAACCTATTTTTAATATATATTTTCTAACATGTGAAATTCATTGTAAAATAGGTTTCATTGTATTTTCAGCTCGGTGAAGATCAATGTAGGTTCGGATCTTCTACTAATATGTGTGAAGGTCTGTTTGTCAGAATATATACAGATTTTTGTTTTTTTTAACTCAGAAAAATTTCTGTTTTTGCGAGAATCTTTAAGTTTATTTTGAAAGCATTCTTTCAGAACGATATTCAAATCCAAACGTTAGCTTGTGTTATAATCTGATTATCTCACCAAAAAATCCGGAATAATCTGGCCCAGTACGGCAGCAAAGCCCCGAAGAAATATTTACCGAAAGAAAGGATACACATCGTGAATGTAAACGACAAAGGGCACCAAATTAAAATAAACCTCGCTCCCTCGGAACAATTAAGTAGTAAACTAATTTCAGCTTCAAGAGATGACATGCTGGGGGCTTAAAAGCTTGTCGAAATTCATTCTTACCCTTCTGGCCTGTCTTCGACGACGGTGAAGTTTGCGGGACCTCGCGGTGAAATAGGATTACCGTCGAAATTATTAAGAAATTCGACGGTAATATACATAAGTCAGTTTAATCGCATGAGAAAAAGGCCAGATGCCGGAATTTTCAATTCGGAAATTGAGGACGGTGGTAAAAGTTGGCCTTGGTGACGGGTGATTCTTCACCCAGCCTGCTGCGTTGAGTTATATCAATTGCTGCTGAGCGAATGCTAATTCGCGAAGGTGCGAACAATTAAGTTTTGTCAGAATTTCAATTGAGATCATCTACCGGAATAATTCAAGTAAAATCTCAAGAAATTTATTAATATGAAATTCATTAACGTAATTACTTGAGGGGAATGCCAACCCATAGAATCTCAATATACAAAACTTAGTCGGCAATTTTGTTGGTTACACCATTCATAAGTCAATATTGGATCAACTGTTTGTTATGAAAAATTTTTTTTTGGTTCTTCTACGACGGGGTTATCATAAAATACATTAAAACTCTGCGAAAATTTTGATGAAATGGAAAAAAAAAGGGAAATAATTTTTCTTCAACGCCAGTGGGTGTCGCTACGGTTAATAGCGTTTTCGTTTTATATTTGATATTAATTCGGTGAACTACATTTTCTAATAATATTAACGCATCTGAGTCCATGTGTTATTACACCTATCTTTCTTCCGAACACTACGCAAAATATTATGACGAAATGTTTTGAACAAATCTCCATTCTACTATTATATATGTAAACAATTACTGTGTATTTGGAGATGCCAAAACTGATGTTTGGGGGGCGCATTGATTCTTTCGTCTGGTGACTTCCAAAAGCATTACCGGTAATTCCAAAATCGACGGCTGCTGATGAAATAAATGCTTTCCTAAAATCATCAACTTCAAATTTGGCTAGGTAATAAAGCTCTCAATTCAGTTGAATAGTACCAATAGATATCCGCAGCCCACAAAAATGCGAAAAACACCTGCACCACAAAAATTGTTGAAAAATGATTTTTTGTAACTGTAAAAAAGGATGCAATGCGTCATGCACCTGCAGAACACTGAGTCTTTTTGTAACGCTGTATGAGGGGAATGTGCAGGTGTTAAATCCTAAAATAATTGTCCAATCTTTGGCAAAGATGAAGCAAATTTTTACACTTTTTCAAAAAACACAGTTTTTCATTTTAAGACGTAGAATATCTCTTCGAACTTTAGAAGGAAATGTAAGAGAATGGGAGTTGTAGACCATCAAATTATGATAAAAACGTAATCTGTCCCCTACCATCCACAATGTAAAATCGCACACTGAGGATGCTGATCATTTAATCGTATTGGTTGAAGCTTTCGCGGCCATCGTTCAATAAAACATGTTCTTTCTAGCATGTCGGCCGAAATGCTAGAGAGAACATGTTCCATTTAATCGTAATTAGGGCTGTTGAAGTTGCTCAGCAGTCCCATGAGTGTGGTGGTTATTGTTGGGAGGACACTGACCTTCTTGTACTTTTGAATGCTCCAGCTCCTATGGACAACAAATTTTTTTTACTAAAGCCTTGCACTACAAGTTCTTCTCTGTTTCGAGAAACGACATATTATTCCTTCATGATTTCAATGGCTTGATAGAGGACAACTGAAATTCCTGAAGATAAATCTCAAACTCCACCAATTATTTCCAAGCACACCATATTCTGAAGCTAATTTGCTTAGACTATAAAATAAAACTCTACTTTTAAACCTTCGCCCGATTCTCGACCATATTTGAAGTACCTTTTGTACTTTTTCGAGTAACCTAGAAGACCATTCCCGTTTAGCCTACCCAGATCTACATAATTTCATGAACAATCTGCAGGATTTTTCCGTTCCGTGTCCCCAGATCTATTAAACCGTTTCGTAGTACCTTTGTTTTACTTTCCCGACTATTTTGTAGGACCGTTCCCGTTTCGCCGTTCCAGATCTACTGACACTTTCTAGTACTTTTCCAAGTAATCTGCAGGACTTTTCCGTACCGTGTCCCCAAGTCTACTGACCCACTTCTTAACGATGTAATGAACTTGTCACCTTCTCTGGGCGAATATTATCTCTTGAAATTTTGGCACCATCAATATGATTGTGCTTCAATCGTTTTTTTCCTTCTAGTTTAGGCGTACCTGAACAAAATGCAAGGTATCGTTTTGGGTTCTACGCCTTCGTGAAACAATTTATTAATTGTTTCACGATGCGTCAATTATATTTATACGATTTAGTATAGTCTTCCATGAATTAAATATACTCCTCACCTTCGTCAGTTCCTATACCAAATCGTGAATCCGCAAGGTAGATCAAAAGAAGAACGAAATCAGGTCATATTCAGTTTTCGTCATCGCGTGACTACGAAAAAGTATGGGTAGGAATTTCCCATCGAGTCCAATTTTCTTCCAGTAGGTATATTTAACATCAGGTATAATCCGCAGGTTGAATAACAAAAGGGAATAATGATGATCATCTCAAAGAGAAGAAAACGGGCAGAAAGAAGTTTTCTCGAATGCAGACAGGGGCGAGTGTGCTTGGAATATATTTTTCCTTTTCGTATCCGTAGCTGGCTTGGAGTGAGCGGGAGATGCTCTGAACATTAAGGAGGAGAGAACTGCATGAATTGGTACAGTTTTATACATAATAACGTTCAATAGTTGGGGAATACCTTGAATCTGCTCATTTAACATAAAGAATGCCAAGTTCTTTGCATTACTGAGCATTGGAAGGATAAGGAAGAATTAGAGAGTTCGATTGACGACTTTATATTGATATCCTCTGTTTGTCGTGAAAGTAAAGAATATGGAGGAGCAGCAATTTACACAAGATCAATGAAGAGCAAAAAAAAGAGAAGATTTGGGTGATTCTCCAATTATTGTGGAGTGCTAGTAGAATAAAACCAATTTGATCGTTCTATAAGTGTTCAGACTTTGAGAAATTTAAAAAGTACTCGACTCTTTTGGTTTGGGTCCAAAAACGATCATATCAGGTGACCTTACATTGACCTTTTTGCAGTCGACGAATGTTGGTGATGAAATTAAGCTTCTTTTCACAACAATTTAACACTTAACTATGATATGAAGGAGTGCTTGTCTTGATCAAGTAATGCCTCCAATACTGCATTTTCGAAAACCTTATCTCTTTCACCGTCATGCTGCCTTTCGACGTTAAAATCGCAATTCTTAAAGCATTTTTAACCACTCTCGGCACGTTCTTTCACTAATAACGGCCTCACTATAGGTATTTGAGAGAATTCTCTATTTTGAAGCAGATAATCTAAACTTCCCGCAAATGACGAGATCTCGGCTCGTGAACTGACAGAATGAATCTAGAAAAACTTCATGATGCAGATACAAATCAACTAATACCTAAGTTTATTGTATGACATCTAAAATCTATTTATTCCAACTACCACTCACAGCTACAGCCAGCTATTGCAAAATGGCGGAAGCAAAGTTGTACAGGGTTGTCAGATTTCGACGTTTTAGTACTACATCTCCTAAATTGAGCGAGATAGAAAAGAAGTAGTATATACAGGGTCTTTCACGAGGAACCTTACCCATATTTTATACGGGAAACTACTGAACGTATTTTCATGAAATTCAGCACTTATAAGTATTTCACGATGCTGATGAAATCTAAAATATTTTCAAGGCATGAGCACCTCCGGTTTTTCCGGAAATGACGTCAACTTCCGTTTTTCAAATTAGAAAACACCATTTTTTTATTGCAGAAATAGATTCCTTAGAAAATTTTAAGTTATTTTGATGTAACATTTTTCAGTTTTGGTTGGAAAATTCTCTCTGAGCGGGAAAATTCGAAAAAAAAAATCGAAAATAGAGCTCCGCTGAAACAAGAATAACTTCGAGGTTTTTTGATGGAAAATTTTCATTTTTGGGATTTTTCAAGATGTAAGATTGATGTATCCACTTTAAAAATCGAAATCGCGATTCATGATACAGGGGTGTGAAAAAATCGCTTTCAAAGTTAGGGATGACAAAATCGTGAAAAATCAATTTTTTCAAATTAGAACCCCATTTTTTTATGGCAGATATTGAATCTACGTTAAAAAATAATGTGAGTGTATGCATCACACCCTTGCCCTAAAATGGATATTTTCTGAGTTATTCACAAAAAACTGTTTTTCGTCTTGAATTTTCAGCTATTTCTTTTCCCTTCACGCCAAAAAGATGAAATTTTCAGCAACTGTTATTTGAACCATGCTGTAGATTTTTCACCCCTCTCTTGAAACCGAAGTCAAGTTACTATTAGGAGAACCATGGCAAACTTTCGCAGATATAACTAGAGAAGATGCTCAAAGTTTTGACCGTTAATTTCTAGACATTTATTTATACGTCTCAGGAATGCTTCGTGCGTTGCTCTTCTTATTTCATCGGGAGATCTGCAAAAGTGTTTAAAAACCAAATTGAGTTTCAAAACTATGAATCTAGAAATCTAAACAAACCTGAACGCATTTCTGACTCGTTCTATGCAGTCCTCTTTATCAGTCAGGGGAGTTGAGTAGACAATATTTTTTATCCTACCCCAAACATAATAGTCTAAAGAAGTTAAATCGTGAGAACGTGGTGGCCAAAGATGTGGACCATTGATCGCCAACCATCGATCTTCAAATAGCCTGTAGAGGATATTTGACACATTGAGTGAATTGTGTGGAGGCGCGCCATCTTGTTGATACCATAAGTCATTATGGTTCTGTACTAGCGGCTCAATTATTTGAGTCAATATGTCAGAATATCTATCTCCTGAAAATTCATCTTTTTGGCGTGAAGGGAAAAGAAATAGCTGAAAATTCAAGACGAAAAACAGTTTTTTGTGAATAACTCAGAAAATATCCATTTTAGGGCAAGGGTGTGATGCATACACACTCACATTATTTTTTAACGTAGATTCAATATCTGCCATGAAAAAATGGGGTTCTAATTTGAAAAAATTGATTTTTCACGATTTTGTCATCCCTAACTTTGAAAGCGATTTTTTCACCCCCTGTATCATGAATCGCGATTTCGATTTTTAAAGTGGATACATCAATCTTACATCTTGAAAAATCCCAAAAATGAAAATTTTCCATCAAAAAACCTCGAAGTTATTCTTGTTTCAGCGGAGCTCTATTTTCGATTTTTTTTTCGAATTTTCCCGCTCAGAGAGAATTTTCCAACCAAAACTGAAAAATGTTACATTAAAATAACTTAAAATTTTCTAAGGAATCTATTTCTGCAATAAAAAAATGGTGTTCTAATTTGAAAAACGGAAGTTGACGTCATTTCCGGAAAAACCGGAGGTGCTCATGCCTTGAAAATATTTTAGATTTCATCAGCATCGTGAAAATACTTATAAGTGCTGAATTTCATGAAAATACGTTCAGTAGTTTCCCGTATAAATATGGGTGAGGTTCCTCGTGAAAGACCCTGTATATGTCATGTTCTATTTCCATGCTGCAGGGTGATTTTGAAATTTGGCCAATCATTATAATTGGCTATAACTTCTCAAGTGTTGTTGCTACGCTCTCGAAATAGAAACATCTTTAGTTCAGTTTTTTTAGTACTTAAAACTAGTGCTATCGAAATTTCAGTGCCTCTTCAAATTTTAGAGAAATTAGAAAAATTAATGTTTTTCAAATGGAAACCGCAATGTGCTATGATGATTTTCAATAGAATTTTCTTAGAATTTCAAAAATATATATCATGATATACTTCCGACCTTGAATATGAAAATTCTGAGAAAACCACTTTTCGGCAAAAAGATTTGACTAGGCTCAAGTTGTATGACTTCCTCAGGTGAAAAGAAATGAATCAAAATCAAAACTCTGTTGATCGAAAACTGTTTTTTTCGGAATTTTCGATATTTGAGCTCGGAAGTATATCATGATATATTTTTGAAATTGTCTAAGAAAAGTCTATTGAAAATCATCATAGAATACTATGGTTTCCATTTGAAAAAAAATAATTTTTTTTTTAAATTTCTCTAAAATTTGGAGGGACACTAAAATTTTGATTGCACTGGTAAAAAGTACTGAAAAAACTCCACTAAAAATTTTTTTTCGAGAGCGTTGCAGCAACACTGGGGCTAATTATAATAATTGGCCAAATTTCAAAATCACCCTGTAGCATGGAAACTAGACATCTCAACGAATTTCGATTTTCAGCAATTTGAGTTTCTCGAAAAAGGAGAACATAACATGTATATTACTTTTTTCCTATCTCGCTTAATTTAGCAGATGTGGTAAATAAAACCTCGAAATCTGACCACCCTAACCTAACCAAATAGTTGTTGGTATATTTCTGTTAATTTTATTTGCGAAATTACTATGTTATTCATGATGAATCAAGATTTTTATGAATCTTGAATGTTTTTAGAAGGTACTGCAACACTGTATTTTGAATATTGATATAGCCATTGTTATATTTTATGGAAGTTTTCTGAGAGTTTTTTTAGGGGTTTCTCTCTCTTGCATTATCCGAAACAAAAATCAATCAGAATTATTTGAAATTGATTCCTCACACAACACTTGATGAAACATGATAAGTTAAATGATAAAAAAAGACAAAAACAATAAAATTTCAGGATTTTAACTAGAATTATTCGTTGACATATATATGTTTCGGGTTTTATCACATTTTCAAAACTGAACACACAAATACAGAAAGTACAAATTGAATTTATTATCAGATAACAGATGTTAACATCGATGGAAATCTAGTTGGTCATTTACGATTGGCAGGTTCTTTCTTAGGGCTGAAGTTATCTCTAGTAATTCCAAAAGGTCCAGGCGTTTACCTTTATTACCTTCATGTAAGATTTTTATATTATTGAAGACAGTGAAGTGATTTAAAGTTATGCAGTGATCTGAAAAAACAGTTATTGATTTTTCAATTCTGACCGGAATTAGAATAAGTGTGCATTAATTTGTCAGGAACCAAAAATTTTCAAAGAATTGTTGCTTGACAAAGAAAAAAGTAACAACACTTCGAACTTTTGAGATTCGTAACGTTTCGGAGATTATAATCAGACTTCTTCGTCAGACAACTTCTCAACTTCATGAAACTACACTAATTTATGTTGATTTACTTTTATGAGGATAACCAATGTTGTTATTTTGAATTGTTGTTCTAAGATTGTACCTCGAACGCTGAATTTCTGACACTGACGTTTTTGTGTTGGCTCATGAATGGTGTCGATGTTGTACCTTTTCAGTATTCTACCAATTCTATCAGTAACCCTGGGATGTACGGTAAGATGGCTCTTCATTAGGGGTGATAACTGATAGAATTGGTAGAATATTGAAAAGGCACAACATCGAGACCATTTATAAGCCGACACGAAAACTGGGGCAAATGGTCAGAACTAACAAAGACAAAGTCGACAACTTTCATAAGCTGATATTCACAGGATACCTTGTAACTGCGGCAAAGTCTATTTTGGTACAACAAAACGGAGTATCAATTCGAGAATCAAGGAGCACGAACGAACGCTGTCGACTGAATCAGACAGAAAAATCCACACTAGCGGAACATGCTCTAACAGATGGAAAAAATATAGGTTTCTCACAGGCGGAGATCATGTCCAATATCAGAAGTTACTATTCCAGGCTGAACATGGAAGCCATTGAAATTCATGAACATAAAAACAACATGAACAGGAAAAAAGAAACCACTTCTTTACAAAACTCCTGGTTGTCGATTTTCGAAAAAACAAAGATCAAGCTGATACGAAGCAGGAGCGAGGCCAATCAACATCGCGCGCGTAAACTCACCCCTTTTTGCGGTTCGAACACGTCAGTGTCAGAAATTCAGTGTTCAAGGTACAATGCTAGACCAAGAACCCTCTGAAGATGCCTACCGCAGATGTAGGCGAAACATTGGGTGAATTATTCCTAATGGACCACGGCCAATAAGCCCAAAAGACTCTTTTTGTCAAAAGCGTGAACATTTCTCATCGTATAGCAACTTAAATGAACGTCCACTGAAAATGTTGAAAAATCGGCGAAGAAGTTTTCGTATCCCAGCAATTCTTAGGGCGTCCCTCTTACCCCGGCAACTCCCTTCTCAAGTTTGTTTACTGTTCTGACTGGAAAGACGGCGTCGCCCTTGATCATATATGTCTCCCTGTTTGTCTGTCATAGTTCGGTTCGTTACACAAGTCAAAGCGGACGGTCTTCCATTTTTATTTTCCTCCGATATATCTCCTGCTATATAGCTCAAGGAAGGCTCTAAACCAAATTAATAAAAGTCTCGGAAGGCAGCAGGCAGTGGTGCAATAGGAGTTGCCGCTTCGAGTGGATGTATCAACAATGCATCTCTATCAGAGTCCGTGAATATAATATGATGGGCGAACTTGATATTCCGCAGGGAGCGTTGTTACCTACGACGTAATAGGGATAAGATTTGTCGAATGAGTCTACGTAGACCGGATATTCCTGTATTCAAGAACACGTATCTCGATACGTCCTAGTTTTATTCCACTCAAGGTCTTTGGAAATTTGAAATTTCATTTCGTCAATGACGAGAGGCTATACAAAATCATGATTGAAAAAAAAAAATACACGGAATCAAATACACTGCGCAAAAAAATTAACGCAAATTATGGAAATCTAAAATTCATTCTACCACTTAAGGTGTTCTCAATTATTTTTTTCAGAATTATGTATGCATATGTTATTCACTTTCAACGTTTTTCTCGATACAGATGTTTTTTCCCAGCAGGAAAAAAAAAGAAGATATTATCAGATTTTTAATGTATTGGCTCCATTCTAAAATCAGTTGTTCTCGATCAATTCTACTGATCAATAGTTTTTCTTTCGTTTGATTTTCTACCCTCGATCGCTATGCAATGCGAAACACGCAATTTGACCCAAGAGGAATGTGCCCAAGCAGTAGTTTTGCGAGAAGAAGGGTGGACATACACAAGAATTGCAGAAAGGTTTGGAGTTTCCCATACAAGTGTGTCCAGAATGTTGCAGCGATTCAGGGAGACAGGTATGAATGTCTGAAGACCAGGACCACGGGTAACAACTGCCATTCAAGAAACTCATGGGGTGCAAATTAGCACTTAGACAATAAGAAATCGTCCAGAGAATTTAAGGCCTCGTGTCGCGGCAAGAGGTCTTGCCTTATCCCAGCCCATTGAAGGGCGGATTTGGATTTTGCGAGAGTGCATATCCATTGGGAAGAGGCCGATTGGGAGAGAGTTCTCTCCACAGATGTGTGTAGATTCTACCTCTACCACTCTGATCGACGTTCCCTTGTATACAGACGTCTACACGAAAGATATGCTCAGTGCCATTTCCCGAATACTACAGGTTTCGGGGGAGGATCGATTATGGTATGCGGTGGAATATCTTTGACTGCTCGCACAGACCTAGTGGTCGTTGATAATGGAGCAATGAATGCTGATAAGTATATAAGGAATATTCTTGAAGAGCTTGTAGTGCCATTTGCCCCATACATTGGTGGAAATTTCATTTTCATGGACGATAATGCCAGACCCCATCGTAGGCGCATCGTTCAGGAGTACCTTGAAGAGGTTGAAGTCTCTCGAATGGAATGGCCAGCAAGAAGTCCAGATCTGAATCTGATTGAGCAGGTTTGGGAGAATCTCAATAGAAGGCTGAGAAGTTCAGAAAATCATCCAGCTACTCTTAATGACTTAGGAATCGAACTCGGAGAAATCTGGGATGGACTAGATCAGATCATTTTGAGATCACTCATGTTGAGTATGAACCGTTGTTGCCGAGCTGTAATTAACGCAAGGGGTGGAAATACCAAGTATTAAATCACTTATCAGCATTTCAGTATTTTGAAAATTGTTCATTTCTCGTCTTTCACATAAGATTCGGTGAAATCCTGAATTTTTCTTTCATTTAATGTGTCTTGTTTCGTTCAAAACCTTTCAGAGAGAACATAAAAAATAAGTAATGTAGAGTTAACTTTCTTTAAAATTGAGATTTTCAGAATGAGCGTAAATTTTTTTGCGCAGTGTATATGTGTTCGTCATAAGAATTAATCTGTAACATGAACATGGTATAAATTAGATTCTAACATTGTAATAGACACCCCTTATATGATCTTCGACGTTTTTGTAATAAAAAGTTTCTTTGTTCATACGAGGTTATCTAGATGTTGAGGGGTTAACGGGAGAGCGGCTTCCTGTCAACCTAACAAAAAAATCACGCTCTCCATCTCGAAGAGAGTGTGGGTAAGGCCTTCTGCAAAAGAGTAGGACTTTGTGAAATTTTTCTGGTAGAGAGTCTTCAGTTTCAAGGGATAATTGAAACCAGTGAAATAACTTACATAAAAATCTATTTTCCAAAATCAAAATATAATAAAATAACTAATTAATACATACGTCTGTTCCTCAGACTATCTTACACAATTTCATACAAAATATAGAAGTTCACTTTTAACTGGGTTATCTAATTTCCCAAAATCCAAAATAGCATAATAATGAGAAAATGAGAAGTGAGGTGAGAGATGTCTAAACTTTTGAACTCAAACTTTCCCCATCAATTGAAATTGAAGAGATTCGACCTTTTTATTTCCCTCGTAGAAATATAATCCAAGTTCTCTGAAATAACCACTCCCGTAACGGTTCATTCCTGTTTTGCAACAACTACCGGTATTTTCGATCGCGCTTCCCGACTCAAAAATCCTAACTGAATAACACTAAAAATTACCCTTTTTCAAAAAAAACTGCTTCGGTTTTTTCACTTCTCGAAACTACCTAATATCTCGTCAACCACGAAAATTAAACTTTACCCTTTTCTCTCAACGGACTTTAACCGTCACCCATTTCGCTCCTCGAAACTACCTAATATTTCCCAATTGCCAAAATTAGGACTTCACCGTTTTCCTCGATGGATTCCAACCGTCAGCCGAATTATCTAAGGATTTTTTTCCGATCGGAATCCCCAGATACACTGACTGCTCCCTTAGGAAAGGAATTTGCTTTTCCACCTCTGGTGGGTGGTCTCCCAAACCTAAATTTTTTGGAATAATGTAACGACCTTTGTGTTAATTTGGTTTAGTAATGAGAGGGTTCTTTTAGGTCTCGATTACAGAGATTCAATTTGACAGAATGCCGACGTTTCGATTTATTTTAAATCTTCATCAGGGCTCTACAATAAACGATACATATAAGTGTGGAAATTCCTTCAGAACATATAAAGTATATATGATGGCTATACACTAAAACAAGAAATAGGAACACAAAAAAATACTTGGACATTAAAAAGAGAAAAGCATATATGATCATCTTATTTTAACTATTTTTACAACAAAAATTTTTTCATTTTTTCTATATACTTTTCAATCAAGCTACTCACACTGCCAGTTGGTCTCTATTGTCTTCTCATAAAATAAAACTGAGGATGAAACAACAACATACATCATGCGGATTGAAACTTGTGTACTTGAATATGTAGAATGGAAATGAACTGGACGGTTTATATTCAGTGTTAATTATCTGGTAAATTTTTTGGATAGTACCAATCCGGCTTGTTGAAATCAAATTTTTTTTTCTCCTTCTCTAAATTAATCGTGCCTCTACCATTACCAATTACTCAATTTTGCATTTCAGCAAAGATTTTCATCTCACTCGGGATCTGCTGAGATCTTCAATTGAAGCCCTGTTCGTGGGACTATTTGAAATAACTGATAAAAAGGTTTGGAGAATATTTTATTTCACATAGTCCGAAAGGAAATTACTCGTTCATTTCCAGACGTCCAAGTCATTGAGGATCGGATATCAGTTCTCTGATAATCCCGTTCGCAACATTTTATTCACGTTCATTTTCAACTATGTAAATTAAAAAATCAATGAATCCCATGGTTTACCACACATTTTCCTCAACTGATGGTGACGGTTTTTTATTTTCTACTATCTTCTTTCATATTTGTCATTCATGATGATGAATATTCTTTGTCATTTGTCGTTAATCTGAGGAGTATTTATTGTTTTCTTCTCTCCATGTGTTTTTGAATTTCGTCCATATTTCCTTTCTGCATGTTTCCACCTATCGATGTTTCCCATCATCTTCAAACAATTATGCCTAATTCTGTCTATAACTTTCTAGAATCCTTTCGAAAACTGATCTGATCGGACAACTCTCGTTATTTTCAACCTCTGAACCTCGACTCCTGCACGTCTCGGGTGATTTTCTACTTTGGACAGTAAATCTGCATGAGCAAATTGCTATGCGAGCCCGACTTGATCCACAGATCGCTAAGGACACGAGTCGCTTTGAAGTTAAAGCGTATTTTCATAACGCCAACTGACAAAGAGACCGTGATGCCTATCTGGAAGCTTCACACCAGAATTCTAAGTTCCGTCGGATCTCACACATTTCACCGAGTTTCCGAAATTCGCAATTAAAATGCATGAAATAGTGCCGGGGCGAACCAGTGACATGTCTTGCAATTTAATTGGTTTTTTCGGTAGGTTAATTGGTTGTGTACTTGGACGTTTGATCACGTGTGGAGAGGTATTTGTAGTACATTCTTGCTGAACTTTGTGTGCCTGGTATTTCTGAACTGAATCGTCTGAAACCTTTTTTAGTTTTCATCAGAAGAAAATACAAAATCTAGAAAAGCAGCCGGTTTTGATGGAATTTATTCAGAATTCGTCGAACATTTAGGAAAAAAAGCCCTATCATGGTTATTATCTTTTTTATAATGATATATTAAATTCCGGCAATTTTCCGACCGAACTTCGCAAACCAAAAGTAGTAGCAATTTTGAAACGTAGAAAAAACTCTTCTGATCCCAGTATTTACCGTCCTATTAGTTTATTGAGCGTCTTTCAAAATTTTAGACAGATGGATTCTATTTAGAATAGAATCAACTATTGAAGAATCATTATAGAACTGCCAGGGCGGTTTCAGGAAAAATAGGAATTGTTGCGATCAGGTTGATAGCCTCCCCACATTTTTTGAACCAAGGTTCAATAAAAACTTGAAAACAAGGACAGCATTTGTGGATTTATCAGCTGCACATGATACAGTCTGGAAAGATGGATTAATTTATTAGTTCTATAATCATTTAAAATGTGGAAAAATGGTTAGACCATTAGAAAATATGTTATCCGACAGAAGGTTCCGAGTTTCTGTCGATGATAATAGTAGTAATTTCGAAACTTCGAATAATGGTCTTCCACAAGGTTCAGTTTTAGCATGTCTTCTAGTCAATTTATATTTGTGTGACATTCCAAGTACTCCTTGGAAAAATTTATTTATGCTGATGATATTGCTCTGGCTTCTCATCATTATAATTTTCAAACAATAGAAAGTACCCTTTCCGCAGATTTGGATATAATGAAAAATGATTTTTTTAAGTGGCGTTTGTGCCCGAATAAAAATAAAACCGAGGTTTCGTGTTTTCATTTGAATAATCATCAGAAAAATTGAAAATTGAGTGTAACTTTCGGTTCTTCTCCCTTGAAACATAATTTCAATCCTAGATACTTGGGAATCAAACATGATTCCTCTCTAAATTTCAACGCCCATTTAGATGATCTACGTTTGAAGCTTGAAACTCGAAACAATATTCTTCAGAAACTAGCTGGTTCCTCATGGGGCGCTGATGCAACAATACTTCGTACGGCAGCGCTTGCTTTCGTTTTTTCTGCTGCTGAATATTGTTGCCCTGTTTGGTTGAATAGTGTTCATGTGAAAAAAAAACTGATGCCCAACTAAATTTTTCAGCTTTTTTGGAGCTGACACTCAATTTTCTATAATTCTGATGATTATTTGAATGAAAACATGAAATCTCGGTTTAAGGATCATAAGAGAACAAACAGCACTTTGAAAAATAGTTTTTCTTGATTTTCATACCTTCGGAAAGGGTTCTTAGCAATCAACACATGAAAATTCAGGTCCAAGACCAAATGCTTCATGAATGATGGCTTTTTTCAGATATTTTCAACTGGAATAAGTAATGGTAAGAAACTGTACGTGAACCTTCTGATGACCAGTGGAATTCCATGAAAGTTGTTAAAAAAGTAGGAAATAGAAGAAGAGATAATTCTAGCCCGCGACATGAAAAAAGTCCTTTGTGAAAGAAACGCCTGGAAGCATTTCCTTCATAGCCATCTTGAATCTTCCGTGAAATAAAATCCGCTCCTAGCTTTATTAAGTTTGCTCTAGAATCATTCCGAATATCCGGTAATTCTAAATTCAACCATTCATGAAATATTTATTTCTTTTCATATCTCCGTAGACGGGACAAAGCTTAAAATACGATTTCAGTCGGGGAAACATCATATTTATTACTATCTTGTTCAAATAGAATTGTATCAAGCGATTCGTTCAAAGGGCTCTTTCATTAAAAAGTGAAACCAACCGATGAGTTTTCAGAACAAAGAATTCCGTTACTTATTAATTTCGTACTGTCGTAGCCCAAGAGGTTTCTGTACAACTCCTTTGCAATATTTTCGTTATGACTGAAGGTGATGTTTTATAGAAAACAATACTTTTTGAGGGTAGGAAGTGGGAATAACTGAGATGCTCAAGGGTAAAATTAATGGTCATAATCGGGAGCTTTGAAGGGTTCGTAACACAAGAGTTGATGTCCATATGATCGTAAACAATGTGGGAACCATTCATGAAATTCATTATAAATAGAATCAAGCATTACTTTTTCGTCATATAGATACAAAATTATAATAGCTGAAAAATACAAACTTTATTGATATAAGAAAATGAATAAGACAGAAAAAAAGTCTCTGCCTTTACGGAGGCCATAGCAAAAACATTTTGGAAATATGGATGAATTCAAAATAGTAACCATCGAAATGAATACCATTTTCAATTCCCAGGCTCAGAGATCTTTTATCATGAGGTTGGAGAAATGATATAAGATTTCGTCACTCTGATGAGAGTTATACCGGTTTCAGGCTTGTTTGGCATCATCAGTATCCCATACACCTCAGGGACAAAATCTTCATGAAAAATTCTATATTTTGACCAATTAGTTAGAACTTTAAACACTAATAGAAGTAACTACTCTGTAATATTCTATTCCTGAAAACTTTATTTGGGTTTTCTCTGAAACAAGAAACGATCAGAAAATTTTTTAAATAGTAGAAGAAGGGCTTCTAAAAATTTGAGCACTAATTCGTCAGGGATCAAAACTTTACGGGAAGAAATTGTTGCCTAACAATGAACAAAAAGAAAACACTTTGAACTCTGAAGCGTAACGTTTCGGAGTCTAAATCCTTCGTCAGACAATTTCTATTTTTCATATAACTTCGTAGAATCGTGACAATAATTTGATTTTTCAATTGACATTTGTCAATATATGATGAACATAAATTAATATTGATTATTAGATGTTGATATCGTTATTTTTATTTGAAAATTCCCTGAAACCAGTTCTTTTTTCAATAAATCCATCCAAATTCGATCTATTCCTACCGAACAATTGGCAAGATTATTAGCCTCATCCAAAACAAACTACCAGCTGACTCCTTGATTTTTCGTTTATAACTATCAGGTTCCGTCATTAGAATTTTTGTGCCATTCCAATCCATCATGCTCACGACCAGAGAGCAACAATTTGTGGATTTTGAATTTGAATATCGAAGGAATTTCGAAAGACAAGTGTGATTACGTCTCCAAATTAGCTGATGAACGTGGTATCAAAGAGATTCTTCTGCAAGAAACCCACACGGCAACAGAATCGTCGTGAAAAAGGACAGTTGAAAGGTTATGTATTAATTGATTTTTTACAAGTTCAGCTTGTTAGGTTGAAAATTATCAGTTACGTAACTTTCAACAGATTCGGAAAGGGGAAATTGATGGAGTTTTTTTTTTTCATTTCTTTCAAATTTTGTGACATTTCAGTCATAAATATTTATAAATCTCCGAACATTATTTGACCAAGAAATCTTAATATTGATGTTTTTTAAAGTAGCAAATGCATTTCCAAAATGCCTTCGATTTATTCTGAATAATCGGTTTCTTTTCTGCCTTTGTCTTTTTTCATTTCAGATTAAGAATTACGAGTCGTTTTCGGAAGAATCTGTGTATCCGAGACCATCGACGAATATCATGAAGATGATCACACTGATGTCTTTCAAGATTTTCCTGATATTTTATGTTATTTTGTTTACGGGGAGGCAGGGTTTTTCGGCTGAGGTTTTTTCCCCTGGCTGTATAGTATCGTATGATACAAGTGTTGATAGTATCGTATGATTCTATAGTATCATACAAAGAATGTTATGATACCCCGTTCTTTTTTTACCTCAGCTTAGGTACTTTTTGTTTCAACATTTATTGTATTATTTCAGCTCTCTTTTTCATAAGAATATATATATATATATATATATATATATATATATGCGATTGCCGGCATCCGAACACATATTATCTGCTATCTAGGATCTACCAATGTCTCTATTATTCTTATGTTCACGTCTTCTAATTTCTGATTGGCTTGATGTTACTACTGTATAAGATTTTCCACAAATATAGTCAATATTGTAAATACAATTTCTTGATTTTTGAATTTCATTCAAAGGTTTAGTTTTTTTTAATAAAGAACGGTAATCATTTTTTGTTTTGAAAACAGTTCTAATGTTGAATTTAGAACCAATTCTTAAATTTTTTCTGAAAGTCCATGATCATAAGAAATCAAATTTATTAAGATGGTTGTTCTTTACGGTTTGTTGTTGGCTTCTGATTGTTATTATCGTTTTGACGCAAAATTGTTATCTCTAAATTTGAAATAGTTTTTTCTATGAAATTCGTTGGATATTGATTATCCTCAAGAATATTTTCAATGAAATTAATTTCGTCATTTCGTATTTCAGTTGTCGATGGAATTAATTGAGCTCTATCATAAGGTGTTTTTATAATACCTCTTTTAACACTTATTAGATGATTAGAATAAGAATTTTGATATCGATTTGTGAGTGTATTTTTTCTGAACACACTTGTTTCGAAATTTTTTTTTTCTAAATTCAACACAAGAACTGTTTTCAAAACAAAAAATTATTTATGATCTTTATTAACGAAAACTAAACCTCTGAATGAGAACCAAAAATCAAGAAATTGTATTCACAATATTCCCTGTATTTGTGGAAAATCTTAAACAGGAGAAACATCGAGATCCTTAGAAATTAAAAAACGTGAACATAGGAATAACATAAAAAATAGAGATATTGGTAGATCGCAGATAGCAGATCATATGTGTTCGAATGCTGGCAATCACATGATGGATTGAAATGGCACAAAAATTCTAATGGCGGAACCTGATAATTATAAAAGAAAATTCAAGGTGTCAGCTTGTATTTTGTTGGATGAGGCTAATAATCTCGCCACTTGATCAGTAGGAATAGATCGAATTTGGATGGATTTGTTGAAGAAAGAATAACTGGTTTCAGGGAATTTTGAAATAAAATAAAGACATCAACATCTAATATTCAATATTAATCTATGTTCATCATATATTAACAAATTTCAATTGAAAAATCAAAATATTGTCACGATTCTACGAAGTTATATAAAAATAGAAATTGTCTGACAAAGGAGTCTGATTTAGACTCCGAAACGTTACGCTTCAGAATTCAAAATGTTTTCTTTTTGTTCATTGTCAGGCAACAATTTCTTCTTGTAAAGTTATGGCCCCTGACAAATTAGTACTCAAATTTTTACGCAGGGGCCTTTCTTCTATTATTTAAAATTTTTTTCTGATTGTTTCTTGTTTCAGACACTGGAAGAGAAAACCCAAATGGAGTTTTCACGAATATGCAAAGACTTCCCAGACAATATTTCAATAAATATGTAATATTCTACTCAGTACGTCACAACTGATTGCTTCAAATATCGAAGTTTTTCATGAGGATATTGTCCCTGAGGCGTATATGGGATACTGATGATGCCAAATAAGGCTGAAACCAGTATATCTCTCATTTCAGTGACAAAATCTGATATCATTTCTCCAACCTCATGATAAAAGATCTGTGAGCCTGGGAATTGAAAATAGTGTTCATTCCGATGATTGCTATTTTGAATTTATCTACATTTCAAGAATGTTCTCAGTGTGGTCTCCCTTAAGGCAAAGAATTGTTTGTTTTTCCATTTATTCTTTTTATTAACAACAAAAAATTGAGAGTAACTTTCGGTTCTTCTCCCTTAAAACATAATTCCAATCCTAGATACCTGGGAATCAAACTTGATTTTTTTCTAAATTTCAACGCCCATTTAGATGATCTGCGTTTGAAGCTTAAAACTCGAAACGATATTCTTCAGAAACTAGCTGGTTCCTCATGGGGCGCTGATGCAACAATACTTCGAACGGCAGCGCTTGCTTTGGTTTTTTCTGCTGCTGAATATTGTTGCCCTATTTGGTTGAACAGTGTTCAGGTAGAAAAAATTGATGCCCAACTAAATTTTTCTATGAGGATTATTACTGGTACTATCAAGTCTACACCTTCTCCTTGGTTACCAGTCCTCTCAAATATTGTCCCTCCCCATATTCGCAGAGAGACAACAGCTTTGAATTCTTGGAACAAATTCAATTCCTTTCCAAATTCATTTCCCATACTCACCTTTATTCCAGAAAATAGGGTCCTCAGATTGAAGTCGCGTAAACCTTTTTGGTCAAATTTTCTGATTGATATGAATAGAAGCGACAAAGAAATGTGGCAATCTGAATGGAATGTATCCAATTTTTTTCAATAAAGATCTAATTTCTGATCCTTCCATCAGAGTTCCTGGTTTTGACCTTTCCAGGAGAATGTAGTCTGTTCTAAACGGCATTAGAACAGGCCATGGACGATGCAACAACATGCTCTTCCGATGGAATTCGGTTGAGAGCCCTAGTTGTGAGCGTGGGGAAAATGATAATACTATAGAACATCTTATAAATAGTTGTCCCATTTATAAATTTCAAGATGGTTTCGAGGCTATACATAAAGTAACAGATGCATTTCTGAAATGGGTGGTTAATTTCAAAATCATTCAATTCATTCTGAATAATCAGTTTCTTTTCTGCTCTTGTCTTGTTTCATTTCAGATTAGGAATTGCTAGCCGTTTTGGGAAGAATCTTTTTATCCGAGCCCATCGACGGATAACATGAAGATGATCACACTGATGTCTTTCAAAATTTTCCTGATATTTAATATTTTATGTAATTTTTTTTTCGGGGATAGAGGTTTTTTCGGCTGAGGTTTTTTCCCCTGGCTGTATAGTATCGTATGATACTAGTGATGTTATTAGTATCGTATAATTCTATAGTATCATACAAAGAATGTTATGATACCCCGTTCTTCATGTACCTCAGGTTAGGTACTTTTTGTTTCAACATTTATATAATAATATTAATAACACCGAAGAATCTACTTTTGAATGAAAGAATAAATCAGGGACTCACCCTGTACGTTCGGCAAATGTATCCATTGCTTTCATTCGATCCAAGCACTTTTCTGCACGCTCTGTCAGAGGTGCAGCGATCAGGTATAAGAGCAAAAAATCAAGCAATGCAGCTTGTAATTGAACCCGATCGATGGATCATATCATGTGACAAAGGTTCTTCGGCCGCCTTTTCAATAGCGTCACGTTTAATTATTTAGAGTGTTTTGTAATGTGCTTGTCGTGTTTGGTGGCTCGTTCGGCCCGATCCGATCGATCCTTCCCACTCTAAATGGTCGGTGTGGGGTGTTGCACGGATTAATGGCTGTTCGGCAAATTCCCCGGCCTTGATTCGAGAATTTTCAATTAGTCCTATCGTTTAAACGGCTGCAGGATAACCGCGTTAGCGATGCCCGGATGATGGTACCGATCTTTATCGGCGATGAAGAGGCGTTTTTGGAACGCAGCTGGTGTACGGGGTGCGTACGATGCTTGGGAATTTTTTTTTTAATTTTATTAAGAACTAGTAGACCCGGAAGACTTCGTACTGCCTCAATCGATGAATAAACAAGCAACTTTAATATTATAATAAACTATTATGGTATAATACCTTGAAAGTGGAGATAGAATTGTGCTGTACAATAAGTCCAGTCAATGAGGGAGAAAATTAGGCATTACTTCCGAATTCTATCAAGATGTTTGGAAATCCAAGCATGAAATTTTGGATATGAGATATACTTTATGCTTATTATTTTTGAGGAGTGAAAAAAACTCCTGTATCCCAAATTGAAAGAAACTTGTTCTACGTAAATCAAAGTAATTTTTGGGCCTCAGTAGCGTTTTATGAAGTTTAATAATAAAAGTCTTCATATACTTCCCGACCGTATAAACCACCCTTTTCAGCATAAAATGTGTAAAATTGGGTCTTTATCAATATAATCATAATTCATCTCTAATATACAAAAAGCCCAACTAAACAAAAAAAAAACAGCAGCAGTGTGTATGGATATCAACAAAGCATTTGACAGCATGTGGATAAAGGGGCTACTGTACAAAATTTTCAAAAAAGGCTTACCTCCATATCTTATCAAAATAGTGCGGGAATATTTGGAGAACAGAAAATTGAAAATAAGGATCAACAATTCGTCATCCAACTACTTCACCCCTGAGCAAGATACACCCCAAGGATCACCATTATCTCCGTTTATTTACAATATTTATTGCAGCGACATTCCTACTAGCAACAATGCAAACCAATATGTCCTACAGTATGTGGATGACACAACGGTAATATCAAATGAAAAAACACTAAAGAACTGTATTGATAAACTCCAAGAATACATAAACAACATATTTCATGGTTCACTAAATGGAGACTAAAAGCTAATCCAGGAAAATCTGAACTAATTATATTCAACCACAACATCACGGTTCAATCCCCAACTATACTGATAAACAACATAAGAGTCAAACCAACACCATCAATAAATTATCTCGGTATTCAAATAGACAACGAAGCTAAAGAAAAATTGTTAGTATAGCCAAACACTTTAGATGTCTGACATATAAGGACCAAGGAATCAACATGAAAACAGCAGCCATCATTTACAAATCCATATGCAGACCAATACTTGAGTATGGACATCCATTGTACGCAAATTGCAGAGAATCAGTAATGAAGATCTTGGAGGTAGCTGAAACAACATCCCTCAGAACAATAACAAAATTAAGGCACCCAAATAACCCACTATATAACCCTCCCAATCCTTTGCTATACCAGACAACAAGGATAGAACCCATCGGAGAGCCTATCAAAATATTAAATAAGAACTTTATGGAGAGGCTAGAAAAATTAGAAGTAAGCTGATGCACAACGATCCAATGGTACACCCGAGCAGAAAATTCCCAAATTGCACTTTACTACATAAACTTAAAAACTGTTGAATTCTAATATTGTTATAATTTTTTTTCCTAAAATAATTTGAATACTATGAAGGCTGAAGGACTCAGGTCGATGGCCATTTGATAATGTCAATAAAGTTCCGTTATCTATCTATTTCATTTATTCATCACTTTATTCATGTGAAATGAATACTTTTTGTGTAAAAAATTAATCTGATTCTGAGTGGCTGTCGCCATTGTCAATTATTTCTTCATCTTTGCCAAAGATTGGACAACTGTTTTGGCAGGTAACACCTGCACATTCGCCACATGTAGCGTTACAAAAAAGACTCAGTTTTCCGCAGGTGCATGACGCATTGCATCTTATTTTGCAGTTACAAAAAATCATTTTCAACAATTTTTGTGATGCAGGTGTTTTTTGCATTGTTGTGGGCTGCAAATATCTATTGGTACTATTCCAACCGCAATCAACTGAAATTTGGAGTTGATGATTTCAGGCAAGCATTTGTTTAATTGGCAGCCGTCGATTTTGAAATTACCGGTTATGGTTGTCGGAAGTCACCAGACAAAAGAATCAATGCGCCCCCAACACCTCCGTTTAGGCAACTCAAAATTCAAAATAATTGTTTACATATATAAAAGTAGAATGGAGATTTGTTCAAAACATTTCGTCATAAGTGATATGGGTGTAATAACACATGGACTCAGATACGTTAATATTATTAGAAAATGTAGTTCATCGAATAAATATCAAATATAATACTTTCACGGAAACGCTATTAACCGTAGCGAAACCTACTGGCGTTATTCGCAAAAAGGAAAATTATTTTCTATTTTTTTGCATTTCATCAAATTTTTCAGAGTTTTAATGTATTTCATGTTAACCCCGTCGGAGAAGAATAAAAAAAAAATCTTTCATAACAAACAGTTCATCCAATATTGAGTTATAAATGGTGTAACCATTAAAATGACGGACTTAGTTTTATATTTTATGATGAGATCAAAAATGATGTAGATGATGATCTAAGAGCTGAGAGACAACAAGGTGAGTCTTAGTGAGAAAATGCTATCATTTGTTTTGAATAGAAAGTTTTTTTATGTCTTTGGAAGCTATTGAATATTTCAGAAAAAAATTGTGAAGGAAAAGGAGAAATCCGAAAAGTAAATACTCTGGCGGAATCTCCCAGTGAAACTGTATTTACAATAATAAACTATACCTGTTGTTTTTTTCAAATCTATTCGACAGTTTACAATAGTGGAATATCAAATTCTATGACTTCCTCAGTTAAAAAGATATGAATCAAAATCAAAACCTTCTTCGAAAATTTTGTTTTCGGAATTTTCGATATTTACACTCAGAAGTATATCATGATATAAATTTTTGAATATGTGCAGAGAAAATCTATTGAAAAATATAATAGCGCACTATAGTTTTCTTTACTCCTCCACAAGAATTAGGGATATCGTATTCAATCGTTTTGAGAAGTATGTAATCTTCGAGAAAACCGCTGTGAAATCATTCAAAACTCAATAGCAACTTGAGTCGATCCAATAAAAATCAGAATGAGACGTTTCTTCAATCTGGTCGCCTTTTTTCTGGAGTTTGGTTCTTTGCATATTTTTGCTATGGACAATCCCACGCATACCGCGTAATCGTCGCTATGTCCAAGAAGTCCATCCATTCCGAGGGTGTGTTGTTATGGTATGGGAAGGAATATGTTTCAATGGGCGCACAGATCTACACATTTGTCCTGGGAATGTGACCGCCCTACACTATAGGGAGCATGTCATTGACAATGTTTTAATGTTTTGCTTAATTTTCACGCTCTATTGGTGAAACTTTTCAATTTCTAGATAATAACGCTAGATCGCACCGTGCAGCCATAGTTGAGAATGCGCTCGAGGAGCTTGGTATTCCACATTTACCAATACCTCCGCACTCACCAGATTTGAATTGCATAGAACATGCATGGGATATGCTCCAAAGAAGATTAGATAATCATCAACTTCACCAGAATTCTTAGATGATCCGAGAGAGCTTTTGTCCCGTTTATGGAACCAAATTCCTCAATAAATGTTCAACAACTTCGTGTCTAGTATGCAGAGAAGATGTCAAGCTCTTATTGATGCCCGTGGGGCCATACATTGTATTGATAGTCTTAAAATTTTTTTATTCTACTCAATTTTTCTTAACCACCCTGTATACGCTGCAGACCTACAGGCTGAAATTAATTTAATTTCCTGCAACTTGAAATCATATTAATATGAATTTTCATTACAAAATCCCATTCAAACTATATTTTTTCGCATTTTAGTCAATATCCCTAACTCTTGGGGATCAGTTCATTTAAAAAAATATATTTTTTAAATTTTTCCAAAATTTTAATCAGCACTGACTGAAATTGCGATAGCATCTGGCAATACGCATTATGCCATATTTTCGTATCAGGATCTTTTTTTCTAGGTTGATCTATCCTTATTTGGATAACCTGTTTTTTGATATTTGGCCATTTTGTCCTTCACTTTCATTTCGAACTTTTCCGTTGTTCAGTGCTTTTTATTCATTTGTGAGGCACTCATTTTTCTGATGATTTGATTTTCTTTTTTTACCTCCTTTGTTCCTATTTCTTTCCACATTTTACGTTTTAATTTTTTTTATCATTCAGTTAATAAATTCTTTAATTCTACAGCTTGATGGAAACCCACTGCCTTCTATTTTGGAATCCAAAAAACAGACGAGCTTCTTAACAGAATTGCATAATTCCAAATGGAAGTCGAAAAGTTTTCTCGAAAACTCAAGCAAGCTGAAAAGCATTCCAACTGTAACTTCATATCCTGAGCATCCATTGAATTCAGATCTCCTACTGATGAGATTTGTAACCTCCACTGCGTTCATGTTATGATTCACCTCTTCAATCCAATTAAGAAGCCATTTCGGTGCCTTGAAGTCGCCGATGATGGCACTCGATTTTTCGTTCGGTTTTTCATTCCGAACTTCATCAGAATGTCATCGGTCCTCTCATTCCGATAGAGATGAAAGGACCCCGCATTAACATATTTCCGTCTTTTTTCTTCATCAATCAGAATTAGGACGATATTGCGGAGTCGCTCGCCTAGATGGCTCTATTTGAAGCGCGGCTTTCTGGGTTATTATAACGACATTGATGCTGTCATTCATGATTGTCCCCTGATCTTTTTCGTGGAGGTTATTGATTGAGAAGTGATCAATCAAGTATATAGGGTGTATGGTAATTCGACGCGGTAAAGCTTGAGATCATTTGCAAGAAATAAAGTCTAGTAGTGTAGTCCAAGGAATACACACAATTGCGAAGAAAATATTCTAATCACTCGACAATTTAAAGAAAATTCCGTCAACGAGAACTCCATAAATGGGCTCATTTTTGCACGACAACCATGATCCATAAGGAAATAATAAAAAAAACAGCGACCAAATTAACAAAATTACATAAAACATGGTATTTGTATACAATATATCAACATAAAAGAAAATGATGGAAAAAAAAACTTCTTCCGTGTTCTCAGAATATAGTATTTTTTCATTTTCCCCATCGAAAGATCATTCGGGTTAAGGCCTTTTGTGTCTCTTGACAAAGCTCACAAAAAAATTGGTGATATATGAACCACAACTTTTTAACCAACCGAGATAGAAGAAAGTTAATGTCACATTACGGTGGTCTTTTTTAGAGAAACTGATAATGCCATCAACTGCATTCCTCCATCTTCGTTTGTTTTCGAATGTTATTCAAATTTGGGCGATTCCAACTTTGGTCATTATCTCCGTTTCTGTTAGAGCTAGACCGCTGAAACTAAAACTATGTTCATTAACATGAGGTTTTTTTGCTGAGCTCCGACATGTTGTGTTTTTTCTTATGGATACAAAAGTTGGTTATAATAAATAGTTTCAGGCTTTCACGACCGGATATATTGACATTAAGAGAGTCTTCCGGGCTTATTGGACGTGGTCTATTAGGAATTATTTCACCTAACGTTTCGCCCACAACTGCGGTAGGCATCTTCAGAGGATTCTTGATCTAAGGTTGTAACTCGACCGCTGAATTTCCAAAAGTGATGTTGGATTCGATCCGTTGGTCCCACTTATACCCTGATCATTGGCAGGACAAGGTAGTGGGTTTACGCGGGCGATGATGATTGGTCCATCGCTCCCACTTCGTATTGGCTTGATTTTGGCCCTTTTTCAACAGCGGCAACCATACGCTATGTACCAAAGGAGTTTCTTCCCTTCTGTTCATATTGTTCTTATGTTTATATATCTCAATGGCTTCCATGTTCATCCTAGGATAGAAACTTTCGATGTCCGAAATAGCTTCTGCCTTTGATAAAACAATATTGTGTCCATCTGTCAGAGCATGTTCCGCTTGTGCGGATTTTTCTGTCTGATTGAGTCGACAGCATCTTTCATGCCCTTAATTCTCGTATTGATACCTCGCTTCGTTGTACCAATGTGGACTTTGCCGCAGTCACAAGGTATCCTGTAAATACCGGGTTTAGAGAGTGGGTCGACTTTGTCTTTGGTAGTTCTGATCATTTGGCCAAGTTTTTGAGTTGGCTTATAGACGGTCTCTATATTGTGCCTCTTTAGTATTCTACCAATTCTATCGGTGACCCCCGGGGATATGTGGTAAGATAGCTCTTCCATTGGTCGTGAGTTGTGATTTGTTATCATCACAGGATACCTTGTGACTGCGGCAAAGTCTACATTGTTACAACGAAGCGAAGTATCAATACGAGAACTAAGGAGCATGAACGATACTGTCTACTCAATCAGACAGAAAAATCTCTGACACAATATTGTTTTCTCAAAGGCAGAAGCTATTTCGGACATCGAAAGTTTCTAGCCTAGGATGAATATGGAAGCCATTGAGATATATAAACATAAGAACAATATGAACAGAGGGGAAGAAACTCCTTCGGTACATAGCGTATGGTTGCCGCTGTTGGAAAAGGCCACAATCAAGCCAATACGAAGTGGGGGCGATGGACCAATCCACATCGCGCGCGTAAACCCACTACCTTCTCCCACCAATGATCAGGGTATAACTGGGACCAACGGATCGAATCCAGCATCACTTTCGGAAATTCAGCGGTCGAGTTACAACCTCAGACCAAAAATCATCTGAAGATGCCTACCGCAGTTGTGGGCGAAATGTTAGGTGAAATAATTCCTAATAGACCACGGCCAATAAGCCCAGAAGACTCTCTCAATGTCAGTTCATTATAACTCAGAAAGAATCATAATTTTTTTCCCTTTCCAAAACATACAATATACAAAGTGGCCCACGTGAAAAAGTACCTACTGACCAATATTTCCGTGAGTAAGTTATGGAAAATGCTTAGAAGAATTGATCTTTCGACGCCTTTTGACTTCAAGTTCAGAGCTCTATGATCATACCCTTAATCTGGATGGCAGCCTCTTCAGGATTCAAAACTCTATTAGGTTCAAGTGTGTTACCGACGTTTCGGCATGTACTGCTGAAACAGTTAGCCTCCGTGATGGATGGTCGAAAAGGCATCTCTAATATAGAGCCTGTACCTATAGTACACTTATATTATTACTGTAACACTAATTTTCCAGTAAACTGGATCATTAAGGTAAATCTGTGACGCTCACTATACGATGAGTGATTTTTTTCGGCAGAAAACTCCTGAAATTGTCCCCATACTGACGTTTTTGACATATTTGTATTCGTTGGCGTAAGATTGTCTATATTCTTATCAATTTTTACCGCAGAAGCGTTTTCAAATCGCGACATTGCACTTAAAATGTGACAATGTGATATCAACTAACAGTGACGCAATACGATTTTATTGATTGATGAAATACTTCTATAAATTTTAACTCTTTCAATGAGAATGAATCGATATTTTTTGACAAATCAGCGCTTTGCAAGTCAAACTGAAAAAGGTACTTGAGCGTTCCGCGCAGTCGTTCTCTTTTTCAACTTAACTTAAATTCGAGCATCTTCCCCAAAAATTTTCGATAATTTTCATTGCACTAGCTAAATTACTACTCAAATTTTATGAATTTCCTCAACCTGCGTATAACTGAAACTATACAGAAGCATCATAAATTGTGATATATAAATTTCGTCGTCAGACACGTCAAGGTTAATGTTTCATCCTACAACCTACAACATATCAAGAACACATATCGTTATCAAGACGCCGACGTCGCATATATCGTCTCGATACCTCACCTCGCCAATTCATGGTAACTAACTCCTCAAAACCTCCTCACTATGCGCCATACGCCGAACAAACTTCCCGCCAACTCCTAACACGAGCTGTCAAAATCCACCAAGAGGCATTCGTCAGGCAATCCCCGAAGGACGAATTTCCCATAATTACGGCCACCGCAAAGCGATCCGTACGTAATATATATATCCAACTTTATATCCATTTATGCAAACTAGTGCCGGTGAAAGGCAGAGCAAGAACACAATTAAGGAAAACATTTACGCCCTCTTACATCATTTCCGCCGAGGCTTAATCCGCGAATGCATGAAACAGGTATTATAATATCCTTTAGCCTGATGAGTTTTTCTTTAATCTCGCCGAGTACTAAATCTCCTCGCCGTTCTTTTTCTAAAATTTAATTTCGCACCCGTATGAATTTACTTCTGGGGTTATGGGAAGGACGCGAGATGGCGCTAAGTTATTGTCGAATTTAAAACCGTACCAACGGCTTAATCTGGTTGGCTTTCATATTCTTCGAGAATGTAGCTGATGTGTTTCTGGCTTTCGAAAGAACACGGTCCTACTTGAAGAGGAAGAGTTATTTCTTCCCAGGTTAGGATGGGTTAGGTTATTGGTTTCGACTTTTTGACGTAGACATGAAGAATGAGAGTGACCATGACTGAATCTGCTTTTCCCTCTGAAACTGGAACAGTCCAGGAGCCAGAACCAAGATATAGGTAAAGACTCCATCCAGAGTACTAGGACTTTATTGGAAACCTTGAATCTTCGGATGGGATGATCCAACGAGTTATATCAGTACTCTGCCGATACCGAACTCTCATAGCTCTATCCTCGAAGAAGCCAGAGGCATTGTCTCTCTACCAGTAACTCGTGTAAAAGAGGGTAGAGAGTTGTCCTCCCTGAGGATATCCCCACGACTCTATTTCCGTGACCAAGACGTAGAGACATACTAACCAAGCAGCTGAGGTTTTTTTGTTGGTTAAAGTTCAACACTCGCTGACACCTTCAGGAACTGGCTGATGCCCACCTCAAGACCTGAAAAAGGACTGAGTTATAACAACGAGGAACAACTTGAAATATGCCATCAAAAATTCCATATTAGCTTTCATAATGGTCATTAATGTAAATTACGGATAGTTAATAGTTGATTGTTTAAAAGGGGTTACAGTTCACTGCGACCTTATGGTCTATTGTGCCCCCTGACAAAGCTTGACAGCTCGCCTTCCAGTCCCAGAGATCTTATGAAATCCAGTATCTCGGAAGGCTTGAGTGAGGCTAATTCCTCACTTCTACAGGTCTCTTGACCAAAGCATTGTTTCCTTTGGCTTACAATGCCAAAGCATTCTGTGAGTTTCTTCCTCCTCCCCACAGAATCTACACTCGTCAGGGTCCGATACGTCCACTCTCAGCAAGTGCTTTCTGAGAGCGACTATAGCTGACTCTGCTTTTGCCTCTGGGACTAGGAGAGTCCAAGAGCCAGAACCAAAAGCTACAGGTTGAGGTTATCTGGGAGTCATCCTGGACAGCAAGCTCAACTGGAAGAATCATGTATAAGAAACCCTTTCCAGAGCCACGGCAGCCATGTGGGCCTGCAAGAGGCTCTTTGGAAAAACATGGGGGATGAGACCAGAAATGGTACTGTGGTTATACACTGCAGTAGTACGCCCCGTTGTCAACCATGCTTAATATGTTTGTCGATAGTCCAATTATTAATAAAAGTGACGATTTGGTTGTTCCTCTGGATATTGAAGAGTCTGCAAGTAGAGCAAATCTGGAACTCCTATCTAAAAAATCTGTTCAGCAGTACGATATTGCATATAACAAATTCCTGGCCTGGTGTAAATTGAAAAATGTAGAAGGGAACTTCAGTGAAACTGTTTTCCTGGCATACTTAGAAGAAAAATAAAAAATATGAAGTTCATCAACTTTGTGAAGCAAATTTTTAATGATAAAGTCAAGCGCCCTTGTTAAAAATGGTGTGGATGTTTGTAAATATTTCAAGGTAACAGCATATTTAAAACGGAGAAGTGAAAAATATCGTCTTAAAAAATCGAAAATTCCCACTCGTGAATAAGTTGGAAAGTTTATAAAGGGGGCACCAGATGAGAAATACTTGATGGTTAAGGTTGCAACTATTTTCGGATTATTTGGAGCCTGTCGGCGTGAAGAATTGTGTAATTTATCAGTGGAAGACATCGAAATAACAACTAAACTGCTAGTCACTCGAAACGTTAATAGTGAAATTTGGCATCAACTTTCACTTCTCATAATTTCTAAATTCTGAACGCATTTTAAATTGGCCCAGATGTTGAAAGCTCTTTTCATCGACTATAGAATCATTTCTTACAGCTCCTGCAAGATTGATCAGGATCAAAGATACAGGGTGAAACAAAATCTTGTGCATGTTTAACAAAAATTCTCCACCCCGCCATTTTGTCCAAAGACCACGTTTCTCTTATTTCATGAGGTCATTTTATAAATAGCGACCATACCTCGAGACGTTTTTGAGTTTTTGCCAATAACTAGAGGGGTTTCGGAAAAAATATTTTTTTTGCATTTTTGTTTTGAACTGACTAATTTTGGAAAAGTTCTACAAATGGAGGCTTTTAGGCATTTCAGGGAAGCCTTTTAGCATTGCTTCGTGTTTTTTCAGGTAGGTATACCAGAAGGTGTGTATACCACGCTACCCAAAAACCATCAAAAATTAATTACTTTTGAACAGTCTATGATAAAAGTTTGAACCTTAGTAGACTGTAAGTTCAAAAGTAATAAATTATTGATTGTTTTTGGGTAACTTGGTATACATACCTCCTACAACACGAAGCACTGCTAAAAGGCTTCTTTGAAATGCTTTAAAGCCTCCAATTGTAAAACTTTTCTAAAATTAGTCAGTTCAAAACAAAAATAAAAAAATTTTTTTTTTCCGAAACCCTTGTAGTTATTGGCAAAAACTCAAAAACATCCCGAGGTATGGATGCTATTTATAAAATGACCGCATGAAATGAGAGCAACGTGGTCTTCGGACAAAATGGCGGGGTGGGGAATTTTTGTTAAACATGCACAAAATTTAGTTTCACCCTGTATCTTCGATCCTGATCGATCTTGAAGGAGCTGTAAGAAATGATTCGATAGTCGATGAAAAGACCTTTCAAAATCTGGGTTGCAACTTAAAATGCGTTCAGTATTTTAGAAATTATGAAAAGTGAAAGTTGATGCCAAATTTCACTATTAACGTTTCGAGTGACGACCAGTTTATTTTCATAATTACTTTGCACTGCGCCCTTCTGTCATCAAACATCGCCGTTGTTTTCTGAAATACATGAATAATAAATGCATTGCCAATCACGTTGGTATTAATACATTTGGGAAAATTCCATCTATTGTTGTAAAATTCCTCAAACTGCCAGAACCAAGCAATATACAGGACACTGTTTTCGAAGATACTCCGCTTCATTGCTAGCAAAATCAGGAGCAAATATTACGGATATAAAGAAACATACTGGATAGAAGTCTACGACGGTAGCCGACGGCTATGTTGATCATTCCATTGCATATAGAAATGTCATTGCCGAAAAAAATTCTCCCAACCTCAACAGATTTTGGATCATCATCATCCAATATTGTACTTCCGGTTTCTACAAGTACTGATGGTGCTGAGGATTCTAATATTGTGTTGCGAAGCTCCCTAACGTCACAGGGCATTAATGTTAGTAATTGTTCTAGTTTTACGATTAATATTTATGTCCATATAAGTGATGATTGTTAAATATTGATACTAAAAATGTGCAATTGCTGAATTTTTCTCATCTGATTTCATCATAAGAAAATGGAGTCCTAAAAATATTTTTAACACTAATGTTGAAAATATATTTAACACGCTTCCACGTGTCACAATTAATTTTAACATTGTTCGCTGTCATTAAAACTGTCACTTTTAATGGCAGTTGTACAAAAATATTTTTTTCCTGGAATATCTAAAAATTCAAAAGTGTTAACATTCTTCATTCCTCCATTCATTTCTTCATCCGAGCACACAATAGAACCGTATCTATACAACCCCTCCAAAGTAGAACACACGAGAATATCTCAGCCAAATCCACCCTTTCTTACTTCCACCCTCGTCTCGGAGCCGAAAGCACCCCCGATATAATCTCCATGCATTCGCCCTGCTTTACTACGAGTGAAAATGTCCGTTCGCTCAAAACCGCAAAATTGCTTTTTTCATTCAATTTGGTAAGTGCACTTTTTTGTTGCTTGACTAATTTCGGGTCGCTTAATCTGCCGGAGATACGGAAGGGATTCTGGGGGTGTTGGATGCCCGGGAAATCTATAATCGAGCACAGCAATCACCTTATCTTAAGTAATCCAGTCTTCGTCTTTCCTTTGGCTCGGATCCTGGGCCATTTGTGGGATCCGCTGTTATTTCGGCTCATTTCTTTCCGATTTGAACGCCTCATCTCACCGGAAGTTGGTGCGAAGGGAAACTATTCGAAAAATTGGAATAACTTGGTATTCGACAGAACTGAACTTATAGTACGAGAGCTAGTGAACCTTTTGAGTAACAGTTTGTCTGTAAGGCTAGAAATTTTTATAGCGATAGTTCTTAGCATGCTGAGGACGAAAACCATGACCTGGCACACCTCACCCCTGCACATCATCAACCCCTATATCTTTGAAAGTGTAAAAAAAAAATAAAAAAAAAACTTGTCGCCGTAAGGTTGAAACTTTCATACGATTTTGTTTATCCATTGTTAACTTAAAAAAAAATTGACGGGCGATTTTGACGAGCACAAGTACCTGCCAGGCGACTCAAAAAGGGTGTAAAATACGAACAAAAATTAATTTTTTTCGGTAAGGATGAAATTTATTTATGTGTTCGTCTGAGGGAATGAAAAGATAAGTTTTATTATTAATCTTCATCATCATCTGATATGTTATCATTAATTTCTTCATTATATAGTACAGTCGTTTCAAGTGTAGTACACTGTGTCCTAAATTGGTTGAGACTGCATTATATCTCAGATATTATAGTACGAGAGCTAGTGAACCTTTTGAGTAACGGTTTGTCTGTAAGGCTAGAAATTTTTATAGCGATAGTTCCTAGCATGCTGAGGACGAAAACCATGACCTGGCACCCCTCACCCCTGCACATCATCAACCCCTATATCTTTGAAAGTGTAAAAAAAATAAAAAAAAACTTGTCGCTGTAAGGTTGAAACTTTCATACGATTTTGTTTATCCATTGTTAACTTCAAAAAAAATTGACGGGCGATTTTGACGAGCACAAGTACCTGCCAGGCGACTCAAAAAGGGTGTAAAATACGAACAAAAATTAATTTTTTTCTGTAAGGATGAAATTTATATATGTGTTCGTCTGAGGGAATGAAAAAATAAGTTCTATTATTAATCTTCATCATCATCTGATATGTTATTATTAATTTCTTCATCATATAGTACAGTCGTTTCAAGCGTAGTACACTGTGTCCTGAATTGGTTGAGACTGCATTATATCTCAGATATTATTGAAATAGGGTCATGCGGTTTTCGCTTCCCTGTGTCACTTTTTTGTAAAACTTTGAAATCCACAAACAGAAATATTCCATCTTCTTTTGTTTCTGGAATACAAGGCGAAAATGAAAATGTACACTTTTTGAAGATGTTATTATTTCTCGGGCCCTGTATGAGAAAGAAAAAATATGAAAATGCTTATAATAATATTTTCACGTAGAAGTCAGTGGCGTAGCTTGAAATTTTTATCAGATGAATGTTTTTGAGATATAGCACTAACTTGAAATGTTTCAAATGGAACACCTCGTATGTTTTTAAGTCAAATTTTCTCATAATTTTCTCCGATAAAACCCCGTTTTGGTTATGGAACTAGGGTCGTCAAGAGATCATCAGAAAGGTCTTGAAGGGCCCTATATTCTCCCTTATACGCGTTACAGGTAGAGAGCCAATGCTCCTGGTTTCTTCGAGAATAGAGCTATCAGAGTGCGATATCAGCATAATTTTCGAAAAAATTTTTGTTGTTTCTTTCATTACATACGGTTCTCAAGATATTTCACAATAGTTTTTATGATATGAGTGTTGAGAGTGAAGTTTTATATTGTGAGTGAAAAAGTTTATGAAATGAGCGGAGCAAATTGAACAATTTCACGAACAAAATAACCATTGCAAATACCATACAATGTTTTTTGTAAAAACTTCCCTATTTTGATGATGAAATGGGCGAATTTGCAATGAAAATGAACTCCAGAATGCATTTTTATATTCAAACAATCAGAGGGTTGTTGTGAATGGAAAACGTTGCCAACGTTATGATTACTAACAATCAATCAATGGGTTTTTAGCTGCTTAATATATATGTCGAGAGTCCAATTATTATTAAAGGTGACGATTTGGTTGTTCCTCTAGATATTGAAGAATCTGAAAGTAGAGCAAATCTGGAACTCCTACCTAAAAAATCTGTTCAGCAGTACAATATTGCATATAGGTAACAATTTCCTGGCCTGGTGTAAATTGAAAAATGTAGAAGGGAACTTCAGTAAAACTGTTTTCCTGCCATACTTAAAATAAAAATCAAAAATTTGAAGTTCATCAACTTTGTGGAGCAAATTTCCAATGATAAAGTCAAGCGCCCTTGTTGAAAATGGTGTGGATGTAAGTAAATATTTTATATTTTGAGGTAATAGCATATTTAAAAGGGATAAGTGAAGGATATCGTCTCAAAAAATCGAAAATTCTCACTCGTGAACAATTTCGAAAGTTTATAAAGGAGGCACCAGAGGAGAAATACTTGATGGTTAAGGTTGCAACTATTTTCGGATTAGTTGGAGCCTGTCGGCGTGAAGAATTGTGTAATTTATCAGTGGAAGACATCGAAATAACAAATAAATCATTGGTCATACAACTTCCAGATACAAAAACGAAAGTCAGTCGTTCTTTCAGTATTATTGGGAAGTATGAAGACTATTTTCATAAGTACTTTGGACTGCGCACTTCTGTAACCAAACCTCGACGTTTTTTGCTGAAATACATGAATAATAAATGCACTGCCAATCCAGTTGGAAAAATTCCATACAGGACACTGTTTTCGAAGATCCTCCGCTTCATTGCTAGCAGAATCAGGAGCAAATATTACGGATCATCATCATCCAATATTGTACTTTCGGTTTCTACAAGTACTGATGGTGCTGAGGATTCTAATAATGTGTTGCGAAGCTCCCTAACGTCACAGGGCATTCATGTTGGTAATTGTTCTAGTTTTACGATTAATATTGATGTTCATATAATATTGAACAATGTTCAATAAATTTTAACATTGTTTGCTGTCATTAAAAGTGTCACTTTTAATATCAGTTGTACAAAAATATCGAAAATCGATAGATATTTCTGTGGGGTTATATTAACAAACATCCAAGCTTATCGTTTGAAATCTGAGGGCCGCTTGATACTACGCTAAATTCGGAACTAATTTAAGTCCTAAATCAGATGCGCTTGCATAATAAATTCAAGATATTATTATGCTCACGCATCTGATTTGTGACTCAGTACTCAATCTAATTCCAAATTCAACGTAGTGACAAGAGGCCCTAAAATCTATTTATTCCAACTAGTATTTACAGCTACAGCCAGCTATTTTAAACTCTTTTTATTCGAGCACTTACTTTTTGTCAGAGTATATTTTGCATTCTTTATTTTCTAAACTTTTTTTGTTTCGTGAGAATCATTTGTGTATTTTATCTGTATATTCTTCAACATATGTTCTTCAAATTACGGCAGTCACGCAGTTTTCATGAAACGATGATTCCAACCGTTTTTTTCAGAGTTGATAATGACGGTCCTTTGACGGTGAGTGAATAATAACAAAGTCTGTCACGCTTGTTCACTTTTATTGTTATTCTAAAGATTATTATGTGAAAGAAATTTTAATTTGTACCTGTTTTTGTCATCATATTTTATAACTTGACTACTATTTTCAGCTGACCTGATGATGGCCTAGAGCCGAAATCGATCGTCAGAGAATATAATTATTTTATTAAGTGTGTCTTTACTTCTCTCTTCTATTTGATAATGAAATTGCCCCGAATCGAAAGAGACATAAATTCCTCCTTCATCTCCCAGAAAGACGACAAATCTCCCTCAACCTGACGCCTCCCCCCCCCATAATCCATCGGGCGCACAACGAGAGCCTCGAAAAGAACCAGTGCCGGCGAAATTCCGTATTAATATTCAGATACGCCATCGTGTGAAACTCAAAACTAATTAAGAAAAGTATCCGTTTAATTGCCTTCTGCTCCTGCAATAATATCTTGTCAGTGGGAATTTCATAGCCGCCTGGATGCGTTAAATTAATGAAACGTCAACGCCTCCTCCGAAGAGCCTTATCGGGCCGAGGTTGGGATGGCCGGATGAGCCGATAATATCGCACTTTTCCGCGCTCATTATGTTTTCCTTTTATTCGTTTTCTTATCGAGGGCTTTCGATAAATAATAACCGACGGGTGAGTCGGTGCGATGGGAGATTTCGGCTTTCTGAAGGGTGGAGGGAATGGATGTTCCCAGGGAATTTTCCGATTCGGGGTCCGATCCATCCAGACGGGAAATATTGATGGTGAGTTTCACATGACGAATTTTCTAGCTCATAAGTATCTCCTGCTAGTTTTTCTAGTGTACAGGGTTTCCCAAATTGCTTGATTTTGACTGTATTAGATACTTCTGGACCAGATAGGTAAAAACACGATTTTCCTGAAAACACCATTAGTGGAAACCGTTTCAGGATATCTTAGTTTTTTTTCATTTTGAAAAACTATGAATTTCGAAAATGTGCTATTACTTTTTAATTTACAAAAACATCTGAAAACGCTCACCGGAAATATGAAACTATATTCAATTTTTTTTCTTCTGGAAAAAACCATTTCTTTATTTCAAATTTGAACGCATTTTTTTCATCTCATATAAAAAAAAATTCAAGATAAAAAAATTTAAAATAATGTCTTATTCCCAGTGAAAAAGTGCTCGTTGAAAGTTTTCATCTTTTTCAGATATTTTCGAAAATTAAAAAGTTATGGCACATCTTCTGAATCCAATCAATTTTAAAATTTTGTTATATCTTCAAAACAAATGAAGACATTGTGAAATGGTTTTTACTACTGTTATTTTCACGGAAATCGAGCCCAGGATTCCTTTCAACGTTTTTACCTATCTAATCTAGAAGTACGAGAAACAGCCAAAATCAAGGAATTTGGGATACCCTGTACAAAGATTGTGTGATTACACAAATGCATATAACTCAAACTCACTGACATAACCAAAAAAGTTCCAGAATAATGTTTCTAATTTCTTCAATTCTTTTATTTCTTTGCTTTTGTCCCCCAATAATTCATTTCACTATGGAAATTGAATAGGATGGTGCACTACCCTTTCTAGACGTTAGACGTCTTAGTTACTAGAAGGCCTAATGGGAAACAATACTGCTCCACAAGAGTTAGGGATATCGTATTCAATCGTCTTAAAAAGTATGTAATCTTCGAGAAAATCGCTGTAATTGTAATTGATGATATGAGTGTTACAAGTGACGTTTTATTTCGTGAGTGAAAAAGTTTGTGAAAGGAGCGGAGCGAATTGAACAGTTTCACGAACAAAATAAAATCACTTTTAACACAAATACCATACAATGTTTTTTGTACAACTGCCCTATTTTGATAATAAAATGGGCGAATTTGCAACGACAATGAACTTCAAAATGCATTTTAATATTCAAATAATCAAAAGGTTGTTGTGAATGGCAAACGTTGTCAACGTTATGATTACTAACAAATGAGAAAAGACGCTGTCATTTGAATTGTGTTCCTGTCCAATTTTCGTCTTGGATTTTTAACTGCTTAATATGCTTGTCGAGAGTCCAATTATTAATAAAGGTGACGATTTGGTTGTTCCTCTGGATATTGAAGAGTCTGCGAGAAGAGCAAATCTGGAACTCCTACCTAAAAATCTGTTCAGCGGTACGATATTGCATATAACAGTTTCCTGGCCTGGTGTAAATTGAAAAATGTAGAAGAGGACTTCAGTAAAACTGTTTTCCTGTCATACTTAGAAGAAAAATCAAAAATATGAAGTTCATCAACTTTGTGGAGCAAATTTCCAATGATAAAGTCAAGCGCCCTTGTTGAAATGGTGTGGGTGTTAGTTAATATTTTATATTTTAAGGTAATAGCATATTTAAACCGGATAAGTGAAGGATATCGTCCCAAAACATCGAAAATTCTCACTCGTGAACAAGTTGAAAAGTTTATAAAGGAGGCACCAGATGAGAAATGCTTGATGGCTGAGGTTGCAACTATTTTCGGATTATTTGGAGCCTGTCGGCGTGAAGAATTGTGTAATTTATCACTGGAAGACATCGAAATAACAAATAAATCATTGGTCATACAACTTCCAAATACAAAAACGAAAGTCAGTCGTTCTTTCAGTATTATTGGGAAGTATGAAGACTATTTTCAAAAGTACTTTGCACTGCGCCCTTCTGTAACCAAACCTAGTCGTTTTTTGCTGAATTACATGAATAATAAATGCACTGCCAATCCGGTTGGTAATAATACATTTGGAAAAATTCCATCTATTGTTGCCGAATTCCTCAAACTGCCAGAACCAAAGCAATATACAGGGCACTGTTCTCGAAGATCCTCCGCTTCATTGCTTGCAGAATCAGAAGCAAATAATATGGATATAAAAAACATGGTGGATGGAAGTCTACGACGGTAGCCGAGGGCTATGTTGATCATTCCATTGCATATAGAAATGTCATTGCTGGAAAAATTCTCCCAACCTCAAAATATTTTGGATCCTCATCCAAAATTGTACTTCCGGTTTCTACAAGTACTGATGGTGCTGAGGATTCTAATAATTTGTTGCGAGGCTCCCTAACGTTACAGGGCATAAATGTTAGTAATTGTTCTAGTTTCACGATTAATATTAATGTTCATAAGTAATGATTGTCAAATATTGATAATAAAAATTTGCAATTGCGGAATTTTTCTTATCTGATTTCATCATAAGAAAATAGAGTGCTAAAAATATTTTCAACACTAATGTTAATAATATTCTTAACACGCTTCCACATAAACAATCAATTTTAACATTGTTTGCTGTAATTAAAAGTGTCACTTTTAATGGCAGTTGTACAAGAAAATTAATTTTGAAGTGTTATCAAATTATTGCTCTCAATAAAAAATGTGCCCATGATGTAGTTTCAAACATTCCCTGTCCTATTGGTCATTAAACTTTTGGGGAATTGCGGAAGAAATTCTTATTAGATGTCCGGTGAAAAACAATGCATTTCAGTCAGCTTTCGGAATCCTATTCACAGAATACAAAATTGATCACAGCAATTCCCATTTTTCCTGAAAACCTTTGACAACATAAACATAAGGAAGAGCCTTGTAGACTTCATACAATCCTGAAGAGAATCAATCTTTCTGATATTTCGACACGAAAATTCAATCAAATGAAGTATTGATTACTTATAATGAATCTTTAACACGAACATATTTTCTGGTGAAGATTTCTGAAAATTCCTTCACTTTCGATTCTGTTAGAAGAATGTTCTTTCATTGAATCGAAAAAGACAATTTACTCTTCATCACCATCCTACCAGTTTTCACTGAGAAACGACAATGCCAATAACGAATAACTGATGAAACCAAATGGAAAAATTGACTTTATCATTTTTATGGGCGCTCCCTGAAGGGAAACAGGGATACAGAAGAATCACGAGGGAACACTAAACCAATTTGAAATGTCCCTCTTCATGAACTTCTTCGAAACTCCGAAAAAATTGCATTGTTGAAGTGCCGAGAAACGGATAATGTGCGCATTGTTTGTTATTCCATTGGCTGAACGGGATTTCCCGAGCCAATCGGAAAATGCGGTGGAAAATCGTTTGGGGGGAGGCAACTGAAGATCCCTGATGGCACACGATAATACCCGGTGAATGATCAGAGATTATTTGTACGGGGTAATGTGATGATTTAATTGATCATTAAAAAAAAATTGGAATAGAATGGACTTCGACAATTCCTAAACCGAGATACGAAGTCACCTTTTATATTGCTGATGTTGGGATAACTTCCTATCAATTAGATTTGATTGACTTTACAGTAGTGTAATATTTTCCAATTTATTCTACTTGGGAGAACTCTGAAAATTATGGTATGAGTTGTGGGAGAATGAGCAAATATTTTTTTTTACTTTTCAGTTCATATTAATTTTTTATAGATTCTTTTCCAGATAGACTTTTTTCTGTTGAGCCCCTCGAAGTATATTTTGTACAGCAAAGGTTCAATTTCAAGGTTGAGATATTTCGTGATATCAGTTCAATGTTCTAACTCTGTGAAAAATAAGTTTTTTTCCAACCATCAAAAATGTTGACATTTTTGTACTATTTTCAGGTGCAAGAGCCATTAATTCCTTACCGTACAAAAATTTGCTCATTGCTTACCGACACAGATTAAATACGCTACTTTTAATCTTAGGAATGAAAGTAATTGCATTTGAGCTCCCTGATTGAAATTCGAAGAAAAAAACAATCTCTTTCAAACTTAGTAAACAAACTAATTGGGCAACTATATATAGCTAATTATTTGTTTTTTTAGTGATATTGAATGGACTATTGGAACAATTATTGCCAAAATTCAATGCACCACTGAAATCATCACTAACAATTTTCGAACAATTCAAAAGATTTTCATTAATGTTAGAACAACTCAAAATATTCTCGGTAACTGTTGATGAAACATTCGAGGAAATATCTGAACTGGTACTTGTACCTTCTTTGTCAGGTTGCAATATTTTTCTGGCAGTATTCTCTTTGTTGATACGTGATTCTTCAATATATCCTTCTGCTACTGTACTTGATTTACAACCTCCATGTCTTTTAAGACAAGTGAGGACACCGCCACCATCAAAAAGAAGTGTAGCAGATGTTCTTCTTAGCGAATGTCCAGTATACTCCTTCCAATTTTCTAACTTCAAGAATTTTGCAATTTCTTGCGGCACGACACTAATTTTGTGAATACCAACAACCATTCTTTGATACTTCCCATTAACAAACTTCAATAATGAATGTATATTTGATGGCCGTAGTGCAACATATTTTCGAAATAAACGCAAATAATTATGGCCTATAATGGTAATTAAACGAGGATTCTTGTTTTTTGTCTGCAGAATTTTTACCAGGACTGAGTCCATATCTTCAATGTCATCAATTTTCAAATGAACTAGTTCGTCACAACGCATAGCACCTCCAATTCCTAAAGCTAGAAAAACTTTTATCATCAAATATATATTATCAGGTGCCATATCCAGGAACCGATCCACTTCCTCCTTTGTAAAAACCCTAGACTTTTTGGGTATTATCCATCACTTTGCCCTCTTAAACAATGCTCGTAATTTTGAATATTTACTAATATCCACACCATTTTTGATATCCAGTGTGGATCGCAACATCAAATACTGTGACCAAAGAGTGAATGGCTTGATGGTCTTCATTAAATTTGATGAATACACCATAAGAACACTCTCCGCATTCAATCCATGAATCGCTGATATGCAAGTTCATAAACTTGGCGAAATTTGGGTGGCAAGAGATTTAGATATACTGCTTCGGCACTTTCCAATATATCCGCAGGAATATTTTCATCGTGTTCGGGATTCATTTTGGAAGCAGCGTGAGAACTACTACAAAAATTATATGATTAGTACGTCTACTGACGTCTACTTGACAATCAATATTTACCAACAAACCAGATATTCATGACTACCGACTTGCTATCGCTGTTATAATTAATAGCTGTTCAAATTTATTACCAAATTATTAACGATTTTTGAATAAAACAAATTGACTCGGTTGGACAAAAAATAGTATTTTTATCATACGGACTAAAAGTGCCTATTTTTACTTGCAATTTTGCATTCTCATTGCACGTCTAATCCTTATAATATAATTCACTATTGTTCACGTAATGATTTGTTTAGAATATTCACAGCTCTCACATTTTTCCATTTTCGTAATCTCCCAAAAATTTGAAGAATTTTCGAGATAATATACACGGCACAAGACGCATAAATGTGGCACAACTTTTCCCATTCATTTGTGAGGAGAAAGAATGAAATTGCAGGGCTATCTTTTTTTTTATCAATTTCGATATTTCTTGAAACTAGACAGAGTTTCAGAAAAATCATTGCAATCCAATTATTCGAAAAGTGCTGGTCTCGCTCATTTTTTTCGTATTCTGAAATACACTGCGCAAAAAAATTAACGCACATTATGGAAATCTCAAATTTATTCTACAACTGAAGGTGTTCTCAATGCTTATTATTTTTAACAGAAATATGCATGCATATGTTATCCACGTTCAACGTTTTTCTTCAATTCAGAAGTTTTTTTCCAGCAGGAATAAAAAAAGATGATATTATCAGATTTTGAATGTATTGGCTCCATTTTAAAATCAGTTGTTCTCGATTAATTCTAGTGATCAATAGTTTTTCTTTTGTTTGATTTTCTACACTAGATCGCTATGCAACGCGAAACACGCAATTTGACCCAAGAGGATTGTGCCCAAGGGTCAAGGGTGGACATACACAAGAATTGCAGAAAGGTTTAGAGTTTCCCATACAAGTATGTTCAGAATGTTGCAGCGATTCAGGGAGACAGGTATGAATGTCTGAAGACCAGGACAGGGTAGACCACGGGTAGCAACTGCCATTCAAGAACTTCACTTGAGAGTTTCTTCGTTGGGACAACGGTTTGCAACCGCTCGCTCCCTTCAAAATCAGTTTGAGCAAACTCATGGGGTGCAAATTAGCACTCAGACAATAAGAAATCACCTCAGAGAATATGATTCAAGTCCTCGTGTCGCGACAAGAGTCCCAGCCCTTACCCCAGCTCATCGAAGGGCGTGTTTGGATTTTGCGAGAGAGCATATCCATTGGGAAGAGGCCGATTGTGAAAGAGTTCTCTTCACAGATGAGTCTAGATTCTGCCTCTACCATTGTGATCGACGTTCCCTTGTATACAGACATGAAAGATATGCTCAGTGCAATTTCCTAAATACTACTGGTTTCGGGGAAGGATCGATTATGGTATGGGGTGGAATATCTTTGACTGCTTGCACAGACCTAGTGGTCGTTGATAATATATAAGGAACATTCTTGAAGAGCATGTAGTGCCATTTGCCCCATACATTGGTGAAAATTTCATTTTTATGGACGATAATGCCAGATCCCATCGTGCGCGCATCGTTCAGGAGTACCTTGAAGAAGTTGAAGTCTCTCGAATGGAATGGACAGCAAGAAGTCCAGATCTCAATCCGATTGAGCAGGTTTCGGACAACCTCAATAGAAGGCTGAAAAGTTCAGAAAATCATCCAGCTACTCTTAATGACTTAGGAATCCAACTCGGAGAAATCTGGGAAGGATTAGATCAGAACATTTTAAGATCACTCATTCTGAGTATGAACCGTCATTGCCGAGCTGTAATTAACGCAAGGGGTGGAAATAATGAGTATTAAATCACTTATCAGCATTTCAGTATTTTGAAAATTGTTCATTTCTCTTCTTTCACATAAGATTCGGTGAAATCCTGAATTTTTCTTTCATTTAATGTGTCTTGTTTCATTCAAAACCTTCCCGAGAGAACATGAAAAATAAGTTATAGAGTCAATGTAGAGTTAACTTTCATTAAAATTGAGATTTTCAGAATGTGAGGTAAATTTTTTGCGCAGTGTATCTCGAGAACAATATGGGATTCAGGAAAACTTTCAACAGTACAAAGCACCAGAATTTTAGCATAATTTTTTTTTCTAAATTCAAAAAGTGCGTGGAAAACGATTTGTGGTGAAGATGGCTGTGGAAATAGGGTTTTCGCTGGAGTTTCCTACTGGGAACGAGAGTTGCAGCACGCCGAAGATCCGTTAACGAACTGATGCCCGAAATCTTAAAAGGGACTTCGCTTTAAAGCAGTCTGCTCCAGCATATAGGGGAGACCCTACGCGACCCTTATACAGAGGTTTTCCGATAAAATACGCGAAATTTTTTCCGTTGGTTTTCGGTTCAGGACAGAAAGCGACTGTTTTTTTCGGAAATGAGGGTGAATTGACATCGAATTACAGGATGAATGCGATCAGTTATCTCCTTGTTCTTGTGACCCTGTTCTTCCAAGGTAAGTTTGATTTTTAGAGGTATCGGATATAAGATATGACATTGCGTTTATGGGCATTAACCATAAGAAGATTGAAATACTTGAATCCTGCTAAATGTCGACGACTGTAACGGATGAAGGGTAGAAGAAATCATGAAGAACATTGATAGGTTTTTTTAAGGTTATTTTCTCCCAGTCTCTGAAACGAAAAATTATAAAAACAAATTGACTGGGAGTGAAACCTCTAAAAAAAAAATTTCACAAAAATACAAACACCTCACATGAAATATTTCAATGAACACCAATAGAAAATTAGTTCCCTTCCTACCTTAACTTCCTAAAATTCCATTCGAATGATATATTTCGAAAAAAATACTAACTGCTACTAACATCGGTATATGGCAGATATGGCCTCAGATTTTCTAGTCAGTCTGGTGAATGAATAGATCGGACCAGTAGTTCGGTGATCGAAGGTTCGAATCCTGAGAGAAAAGTTTTTTTTCCAGATTTCAATATTCCGTATGTGTACGCCAATTATTTCACGTCAGATGAAGTTTCTGATGATTTTAATAATAACTACTCTTCTAAAGTATTGACTTGTCTTTCAACGCGAAATTGGCACATGTTTCAAGAGACCTCGACAAAACAGTTTTATTCAGAAATTTGTTTCAATATCATCATTCGCTGAAACTTCGTGTTTTTGTTCATGATAATTATAGTAGTAACTTCGAAACTTTGAACAATGAGCTTCTATAAAATTCAGTTTTAGCACCTTTTCTCCAATATGTTTGTGTCAATTTATAACCACTTTTTCCGAAAAATTTATATATTCTTATGATTTTGTTCTGGCTATTCATCACTCTCATTTTTAGAGTACTGAAAGTATTCTTTCAGCAAATTTGGAAATTCTGCAAAATTAGTTCATAAACTAAAATATTGCTTAGTGTCCTCCAAGATTTAATAATGCATTATATGGTCGGTATTTGTGATTTTTAACATATTGAGGTATGTGATTTTGTATCTGTGTAAGAGAAGGAAAATGTTGTTAATGATTTTAATTTTGTAGGCCTGAGGAAGCAAATGTGAATTTGCGAAACGTCGCCAAATATATGTATTAGACACTCTGACATATTGTAATTGTCCTATTCCCACAATAATATTTCCATTATTAGTTCATAAAGTTGTATTTGCGTCCTAATGATATTGAAACCAAAGTTTCATGATCAGATCAGATGATTATGTCGTAAGTATGTACCAGTCTAATATCAGCACCTCAGAGGTAAAGTGTGTTAATTCACATTTTTTCAGACACGAACCATCTACAACATTGGATTCACATTAGTAAATTCTAGCTAATGGAACACATTTTTGACTCCCTAGGTATATGAAGTCGCCAAATAATGGCAGTACGCATTCTTTGAAACAATGATCGAACTGAATAATCTCTCTTTTGTCTAATTTTGATATTGTGACACTTTACCTCTGGGGTGCTGATGTAAAAACCGGAACAAGAGATGATTTACCGGTATCAAGAAAAACAAAACAATGCTAATAAATTGGCCTAACTAAGCTCAAGCATGCGGTTGCAAAGGAGTGCCTAACAGAACTGCATCTATAAAAACGAACTCTGTTTTGCACGATCTAAATATCATTTCAGTTCGAAAAATATGAAGGAAAGAAAAAATTTTCAATTTCTTCATGGAATATTTTTGATAGCAGAAAAGATAAAACTCTACAAAACCAAATAAAGGACTGCAATAATAAGGTATTTGGGGGACATATCGTTTCAGTTTCAGAGCCCAAGTGAAAATATATAACGCTATCGTTATTTTCTCTATTTCAGTATCGTAATGAGTTCATTACAGTACTAAAAGTAGTGCTGTAATGAAACTCATTACAGCATTGTTTTCAGTTATATTTTTCGTTTTATTATTGTCACTACTGACCTCCGATCGAATCAAGTTTCGAATCAAATCAATTCAAATTCCGTGATCTGTCAAATTTCGTATGTCACACCAACTGCCAAGATACAAAACAAAAGTCACTAATCTGAATTTTCATTTGAATTTCGAGAGGGTTTTCACAAAAATTGACTGAAATAGAGAAAATACCGTCTAATACTCAATGCAGAAGGCAATTCCAACACTCATGCTATCGAAAACTCGCTCCTTCGTCGCTCGTTTTCGAACTTCGCATTCGTGTTGGAATAGGAGCTCATTCTGCAACTTGTTTTAGAATATACTATTATGCAGCTGAAATTAGCAACAAAATATTAGGCTTTTTGAAGACAAATGCTGACCTTCACAATTTTGTAGTAATTGGATATCACGGAACTGCTGTTAATTAAGGTATTGACAATGGTGTTGTGAGTTTTTAGGAACTATTGGCATTTGACTACGAAACTGCAATAATATTCCTGTAGCTACATTTTAAGCAATACCAATGTTCAACCAAAATATGAAGCAAAGGATGTCGACCAACAATCCCTGATGAGCGAGCTGATGAGTGAACCTCCAATGGAAAAAAAATTGGAGAGAAGATCATCACAAATGATCAAAGATATTCCTGATGAAGTAGAACTACTACGTTTTCTTTGTCACTCTCGAACTATAGAACGCTGAGTTGAAATGGTAACAGAAACATCGTTAAAAGAATGTGGGTCTGAAGCAATATGGGTTTATAAGGTCCCAACTAGTTTCTCGACTAGCACTGCCTAAATTCAATAAAAAAAATGATTTTTTTAGGTAATCTCAAGTAATATTTATGAATATTCCAAGAGTGCATTTGGAACTAAATTTTCAGCCACCTCTTCGTGGTGAGTGAGTTCTGGGTTGTTCTCAAGGAAAATAAGCAGAGAGCAAAAAAATCACTCTATCAAAATTTTCAATTCGCTTGGGGCACGGAAAAATTGGGACCCCTTTTCTGCATACAGGCGACAAAATTTTGCACCAAAAGTTTTTTCACTTTATATTCACCCCACCCTATTGTTCATACCCTTATTCTTCGAAAATCTGAAAATCGTCCATATCTGGATTCATCAGTGAAAAGGACACTACGGCATTGATCGTTCCAATTGATATGTTGCCTTGTCCATTCCAGTCTTTGACGCTTATGGTCACGTGTTAATGGAACTCTTCTTAATGGACATCTAGATCCCAAATTCACCTCTCCCAAATGTTGTATGATGGTTTCCATGAAAACTTGGACGCTATCTGCATTTTGAAGAGTATTTCGTAGCATTCTACACTTACATGTAGGATTTCTTCTCGCCGAAACAGTGATGAAACGATCCTGAGCAGGTGTTGTTTTTCGTCGCTCACCAAGCCTTGGTCTTTCCAACACGGAATCTGTCTCCCTGAACCTATTCCAAAGTCGAGATATCACACTTTGGCTGACTTGGAGCCTTTCCGCTACAACAACCTGAATTAGGACACCTTGTAGCATTCCGATAGCCCTATTAGCCTCAGCGTTTGTTGATTTACGTCTTGACATTTTCAGAAAACTCGTTTCAAATCGGAGCCGTTGATAAACTGCTTTCATTTCAAAATAAGAACATTCATGAAGCATATGCAAAGAAGCAAACTTCAGAAAAAAGGCGACCAGATTTACGAAATGTCTCATACTGATTTTTATTGGATCGATTTAAATTGTTATTGAATTTTAAATGATTGTACAGCGATTTTCCGAAGAGTATATAAACTGCGCAAAAAAATTAAAGCAGATTCTGAAAATCTCAATTTTAATGAAAGTTAACTCTACATTGACTTTATAACTTATTTTTCATGTTCTCTCGGGAAGGTTTTGGACGAAACAAGATACAATAAATGGAAGAAAAATTCAGGATTTCACCGAATCTTATGTGAAACAAGAGAAATGAACAATTTTCAAAATACTGAAATGCTGATAAGTGATTTAATACTTGGTATTTCCACCCCTTGCGTTAATTACAGCTAGGCAACGACGGTTTATACTCAAAATGGGTGATCTTAAAATGTGTTTATCTTATCCTTCCCAGATTTCTCTGAGTTGGATTCCTAAGTCATTAAGAGTATCTGGATGATTTTCTTAACTTCTCAGCCTTCTATTGAGGTTGTCCCAAACCTGCTCAATCGGATTGAGATCTGGATTTCTGGCTGGCCATTCCATTCGAGAGATTTCAACCTCTTCATGGTACTCCTGAACGATGCGGGCACGATGGGGTCTGGCATTATCGTCCATAAAAATGAAATTTTCACCAATGTATTGGGCAAATGTGCCATTTGCCTCACATGCTCTTCAAGAATGTTCCTTATATACTTATCAGCATTCATAGCTCCATTATCAACGACCTCTAGGTCTGTGCGAGCAGTCAAAGATATTCCACCCCATATCATAATCGATTCTCCCCCGAAACTAGTAGTATTCAGGAAATTGCACTGAGCACATCTTTCATGTAGACGTTTGTATGCAAGGAAACGTAGATCACAATGGAATGGATAGAATCTAGACTCATCTGTGAAGAGAACTCTTTCCTAATCGGCCTCTTCCCAATAGATATGGTCTCTCGCAAAATCCAAACGCGCCCTACGATGGGCTGGGGTAAGAGCTGGGCCTCTTGCCGCGACACGAGGCCTTAAATCATATTCTCCAAGGCGATTTCTTATTGTCTGAGTGCTAATTTGCACCCCATGAGTTTGCTCAAGCTGATTTTAAAGGAGGCGAGCGGTTGCAAACCGTTGTCTCAACGAAGAAACTCTCAAGTAACGTTCTTGAATGGCAGTTGTTACCCGTGGTCTACCCTGTCCTGGTCTTCGGACATTCATACCTGTCTCCCTGAATCGCTGCAACATTCTGGACACACTTGTATATGAAACTCCAAACCTTTCTGCAATTCTTGTGTATGTCCACCCTTCTTCTCGCAAAACTACCGCTTGGGCACATTCCTCTTGGGTCAAATTGCGTGTTTGGCGTTGCATAGCGATCGAGTGTAGAAAATCAAAGGAAAGAAAAACTATTGATCACTAGAATTGATCGAGAACAACTGATTTTAGAATGGAGCCAATACATTCAAAATTTGTTAATATCATCTTTTTTATTCTTGCTGGGAAAAAACATCTGTATTGAAGAAAAACGTTGACAGTGGATAACATGCATGCATAATTCTGATAAAATAATTATCATTGGGAACACCTTGAGTTGTAGAATGAATTTTAGATTTCCATAATTTGCGTTAATTTTTTTGCGCAGTGTTTTTCTCAAAACGATTGAATACGATATCCCTAACTCTTGTGGAGCAGTATGTTGTATGTTTCGTGTCGCATGTAGGTAATGCGAAGCACATTACTCCTGTCGCTTTTAACAGCGGAAAAAGACGTAGGGGCAGCGTCAGGTGTAAATCCGACCAGATCCTATCTCCTACTTGTCACCGAAGTCTCGTAAAACGGAAAATTCAAATGAACCAATAAGAGTGGCTTAACGAACTCCGAAATAAATTAGAATGGAAAACCGTGTTCGTGTTAGGGTAGAGTTATTGCGCGGCGAGCTTTATCTGTTGTAATACGGCCTTAAACACGATAGTCTTGAAAGGCAAATGTACCGGAAGACGGATATCTTTGTGCATGCTTAATTGCCGTTTGTGCGGCCCTCCGCTTCTGGCGCGGACCATCCGTGACGCTGATGGACTGTTAACAGTGGCGAAACGTGGCCATAACTAAGCCAACCTGTTCTTGATCAGATAATATGGATGGCGGTCTTCATTCATTCTAGCGTTGGCTGAGGTTCGAAGCAGGGAACAGACATTTAACTGATATACCAGTATTAAGATCAGTTAACATATCGAAATCCCAAATCAAAGATATGAAGTTGAAATTACATACATTTTTGCACGATAGAACGAATTTTGTTAGTTACCGCGTTTGTTGCTAGATCGGTAGATCATTTTTACTGGTTGCTACCTGAATATTCTTTGAAGTAATGAAAAAACACAAACAATTTGAATTCATGAATTGGTTGAAGCTTTCGCGGCTATCGTTCAATGTGACATGTTCTTTCGAGCATTTAGGCTCGAGAAGATCTCCTGAAATATAACTCCTGAAGATGCCAGACACTCGAACTGGCGAAACGTCGAGAACTAATCTACGACGACGGCCTAAATGCTCGAAAGAACATGTCACAATTTGAATTCAGTTAATTTGATGTTGAAAGTAAAAGTACAAGTTTTACAATTGCTGATGGAAATACCACTGGATTGAGTAATAGCCGAATTCACAGAAATCTCTGCTGAATTCAACATTTCATGTTGCAACTCGCTACGTTCCGTAGTATGCAAAATTTTCTCAGCAAAGTCTGGTTTATTTTCCAGGGAATCCTCAATGAATGATATATTGGATTCTGGCAATTTTCCGACCGAATTTCGCAAAGCTGAAGTAGTAGCAATTTTGAAACGTGGAAAAAATTCTTCTGATCCGAGTAGTTACCGTCCTATAAGTTTATTGAGCGTCCATTACAAAATTTTAGAGAGATTAGTTCTATTAAGAATAGACTCAACTATTGAAGAATCATTACAGATTTGTCAAGGGGTTTCAGGAAAAATACGTATTGTTTTGATCAGGTTCTTAGCCTCACCACATTTATTGAATCGGGGTTCAATAAAAACTTTGAAACAGGGACAGCGTTTGTGGATTTATCAGCTGCATATGATACAGTATGGAAAGATGGATTGATTTATAAATTCTATTATCATTCAAGATGTGGTAAAATGGTTAGACTATTAGAAAATATGATATCCGACAGAAGGTTCCGAGTTTTGTCGATGATAATAGTAGTAATTTCGAAACTTTGAATACTGATCTTCCACAAGGTTCAGTTTTAGGACCTATTCTATTCCATTTATATTTATTAAACATTTCAATTGCTCTGGCTTTTCATCATTCTAATTTTCAAACAATATAAAGTACCGTTTCCGCAGATTTGGATAAACTGGAAAATTATTTTTCAAAGAGGCGTTTATGCCCGAATGAAAATAAAACCGAGGTTTCGTGTTTTCATTTGAATTTTCATCAGAAATATTGAAAATTCAGTTCAGTTCTTCTCCCCTACAACATGATTTCAATCCTAGATACCTGGGGATCAAATTTGATTCCTCTCTAAATTTCAACGCCCATTCAGATGATCTGCGTTTGAAGCTTAGAACTCGAAACAATATTCTTCAGAAACTGGCTGGTTCCTCATGGGGAGCTGATGCAACAATACTTTGTACGGCAGCGCTAGCTTTCGTTTTTTCTGCTATTGAATATTTTTGCCCTATTTGGTTGAACAGTGTCCATGTAAAAAAAAAATGATACCCAACTGAAATTTATTCATCAAGTCCAAGCCTATACCACTTCTTGGTTACCAGTCCTCTTAAATATTGTCCTCCCCATATATAGCTTTGAATTTTTGGAACAAATTCAATTCTTTTCCAAATTCAATTTCCTTACTCACCTATATTCCACATTATAAGGTCCTCTTATTGATGAATCAGAAATACGATCTCTATTTAAAAAATTGTATACATTCCATTCAGATTACCAAATTTTTTTGTCGCTTCTACTCATATCAATCAGCAAATTTGACCGAAAAGGTTTACGTGACTTCAGTCTGGAAACCTTATTATCTGGAATATAGGTGAGTATGGGAAATTAATTTGAAAAAAAATCAAATTCGTTCCAAAAATTAACAGTTCTCTGCGAATATGGGGTGGGACAATATATTAGAGGACTGGTAACCAAGGAATAGGTTTAGACTTGATAGTACCAGTCATAGAATGATTCAGTTTTGCATAAATTTTTTTTCACATGAACACTGTTCAACCAAATAGGGCAACAATATTCAGCAGCAGAAAAAACCAAATAAGCGCTGCTGTTCGAAGTACTGTTGCATCAGCGCCCCATGAGGAACCAGCTAGTTTCTGAAGAATATTGTTTCAAGTTTTAAGCTTCAAACGCAGATCATCTAAAAGGGCGTTAAAATTTAGAGAGGAATCAAGTTTGATTCCCAGGTATCTAGGATTGAAATTATGTTTTAAGGGAGAAGAACCTCAATTTTCCATATTTCTGATGATCATTCAAATGAAAACATGAAACCTCGGTTTTATTTTCATTCGGACACAAAAGCCACTTTGAAAAATTATTTTTCATTAAATCCAAATCTGCGGAAAGGGTACTTCTTATTGTTTGAAAATCAGAATGATTAAAAGCCAGAGCGATATCATCAGCATGAATAAACTTTCCTGAAGAAGTAGTTAGAATACACACAAATATATATTGAATAGAAGAGGTGCTTAAACTGAACCTTGTGGAAGACCATTATCGACAAAAACTCGGGACCTTCTGTCCGATAACATATTTTCTGATAGTCTAACCATTTTTTCCACATTCTGAATGATTATAGAGTTTATAAATTAATCCATCTTTCCATATTGTATCATATGGAGCTGATAAATCCACAAATGCTGTCCCTATTTTTAAGTTTTTATTGAGTCCTGATTCAATAAATGTGGTGAGGCTAAGAACCTGATCACAACAATTCCTGTTTTGCCTGAAACCGCCCTGACAGTTCTGTAATGATTCTTCAATAGTTGAATATTCTAAATAGAATCAATCTCTCTAAAATTTTGAAAGGGACGCTCAATAAACTAATAGGACGGTAACTACTCGGATCAAAAGAATTTTTTGCACGTTTCAAAATTGCTACTACTTTATCTTTGCGGAATTCGGTCTAAAAATTGCCTTAATTCAATATATCATTATAAAAAGAGAATAACTAAAATAGGGCTTTTTTTCCCAAATGTTTGATGAATTCTGGATAGGTTCCATCAAAACCGGCTGCTTTTCCAGATTTTGTATATTTGATCGCTGAAATTATTTCATCAATATTGAATTGGTTAGAAATAACATTCACGGTATGTTCTGATGTCCTAAATTCATGTAAATTCCGAGTACACATGCTCTAGGAATTTCGACAACAACTAAAAATCAACTTTGGATGATCTCCTTGAACAGCTTGTTTGGTCTAAAAGTCAAAAAATTGCAAGAAACAACTTCCATAATATGGAAGTTAAATATTATTTAAGTAACAAAAAATGCTTACACGAAAAATCCTTCACAATTTTTTTCTCTAAAGTTCAATAATTCAGGTACGTTTTACTATCCAAGTTTCGTTTCACCAAAATAAAATTTAAAATTTAAACAGCTCCTTCTGGTTGTTGCAGTTTCTTCGTCAGCTAGTATATTCAGCAAATCCATGAATTAGCTTTTTTATTCGACGATCGAGTGTCAAGTATCTTCGGCCATGCTCCACCAACAATAATCCGCAGAACAATGCATTCCAACGTTGGCTAACGGATCCAATGCGAATATCATGGAGGCCAACATCCGCAGTCATTTAATTTCGAAATCCCTGATTGAGTCCGTCCGCTGGCTCGAATTTTAGCGCAAATTCCTTCAGCTAATTTCCCCTGATGGCAGAAGCCAATATTAATTTGAGCAACAAGATATTTAAACGTTCCGTGAATAATCGACAACCTCAATTCTGCCGGCGTTCATGCGGTTGAACTGATTCTACCTAGGCGGATTTGAGGAGCTAGTTGAACGAACAATTCACATTTTTGATTCGATTTCGGTCGTAGTTTTGGTGAATTATTCGAATTTCATCGTTGTCAATCATACGGGGTTAGCTAGACTGAAAAAAATTGAAGTGGAAGTGACACTTTTAATGGCAGCAAACAATGTTATAATTGATTGTTTACGTGGAAGCATGTTAAAATTATTTCTCTATTTCAGTATCGTAATGAGTTCATTACAGTACTAAAAGTAGTGCTGTAATGAAACTCATTACAGCATTGTTTTCAGTTATATTTTTCGTTTTGTGCTTGTCAGTACTGACCTCCGATCCAATAAATTTTCGAATCAAATCGATTCAAATTTTGCAAGCTGTCAAATTTCGTTAGTGACACCAACTGCCAAGATACAATATAAAAGTCACTAATCTGAATTTTTATTTGAACTTCGAGAGTTTTCCACAAAACTTGACTGAAATAGAGAAAATATCGTCTAATACTCGTTGCAGAAGGCAATTCCAACACTCATGCTTTCGAAAACTCGCTCCTTCGTCGCTCGTTTTCGAATTTCGCATTCGTGTTGGAATGGGAGCTCATTCTGCAACTTGTTTTAGAATATACTATTTTAACATTAGTGTTAAAAATATTTTAAGCATTTCATTTTCTTAAGATGAAATTAGATGAGAAAAATTCAGCAATTGCAAATTTTTATTATCAATATTTAACAATCAATACTTATGAACATTAATATTAATCATAAAACTAGAACAATTACTAGCATTTATGCCCTGTGACACATTATTAGAATCCTCAGCACCAATAATAATAATATTTCCACTGATAAATTACACAATTCTTCAAGCCGAAAGGCTCAAAATAACAGTTGCAACCTTGAGCAGCAAGTGCCTATTTTTTCATCTGGTGCCTCCTTTTTGAACTTTTGAACTTGTTCACGAGTGAGAATTTCCGATTTTTAGGGACGATATCCTTCACTTTTATGTTTTGAAATATGCTATAACCTTAAAATATTTACTAACCACCACACCATTTTTAACAAGGGCGCTTGACTTTATCATTGGAAATTTGCCCAACTAAGTTGATGCACTTCATATTTTGATTTTTCTTCTAAGTATGCCAGGAAAACAGTTTCACTGAAGTTCCTTTCTACATTTATCAATTTACACCAGGCCAGGAAATTGTTATATATAATATCGTACTGTTGAACAGATTTTTTAGGTAGGAGTTCCAGAATTGCTCTTCTTGCAGACTCTTCAATATCCAGAGGAACAACCAAATCGTCACTTTTAATAATAATGGGACTCTCGACAAACTTTAACTGCTTAATAGCAGTTAAAAACCCAAGACGAAAATTGGACAGGAACGAAATTCAAATGACAGCGTCTTTTCTCATTTGTTAGTAATCATAACGTTGGCAACGTTTGCCATTCACAACAACCTTTTGATTATTTGAATATTGAAATGCATTTTGAAGTTTATTGTCATTGCGAATTCGCCCATTTCGTTATCAAAATAGGACAGTTGTATGAAAAAACATTCTATGGTATTTGTGTTAAAAGTGATTTTATTTTGTTCGTCAAATTGTTAAATTCGCTCCGCTCATTTCACAATCTTTTTCACTCACAAAATAAAACGTCACTTTAAACACTCATATCATAAATAACTACACTGCGCAAAAAAATTAACGCACATCCTGAAATCTCAATTTTAATGAATGTTAACTCTACATTGACTTTATAACTTATTTTTTATGTTCTCTCGGGAAGGTTTTAAACGAAACAAGACACATTAAATGGAGGAAAAATTCATGATGGCACCGAATCTTACGCGAAAGAAGAGAAATGAAGAATTTTCAAAATACTGAAAGGCTGATAAGCGATTTAATACTTGGTATTTCCACCCCTTGCGTTAATTACAACTCAGCAACGACAGTTCATACTCAAAATGAGTGATCTTAAAATGTTCTGATCTAATCCTTCCCAGATTTCTCCGAGTTGGATTCCTAAGTCATTAAGAGTACCTGGATGATTTTCTGAACTTCTCAGCCTTCTATTGAGGTTGTCCCAAACCTGCTCAATCGGATTGAGATCTGGAATTCTTACTGGTCATTCCATTCGAGAGACTTCAACCTCTTCAAGGTACTCCTGAACGATGTGCGCACGATGGGGTCTGGCATTATCGTCCATAAAAATGAAATTTTCAACCTTGTATGGGGCAAATGGCACTACATGCTCTTCAAGAACGTTCCTTATATACTTATGAGCATTCATAGCTCCATTATCAACGACCACTAGGTCTGTGCGAGCAGTCAAAGATATTCTACCCCATACCATAATCGATCCTCCCCCGAAACCAGTAATATTCAGGAAATTGCCCTGAGCATATCTTTCATCGTCTGTATACAAGGAACGTCGATCTGAATGGTAGAAGCAGAATCTAGATTCATCTGTGAAGAGAACTCTTTCCCAATCGGCCTCTTCCCAATGGATATGCTCTCTCGCAAAATCCAAACGCTCCCTTCGATGGGCTGGGGTAAGAGCTGGGCCTCTTGCCGCGACACGAGGCCTTAAATCGTATTCTCTGAGGCGATTTCTTATTGTCTGGGTACTAATTTGCACCCCATGAGTTTGCTCAAGGTGATTTTGAAGGAGGCGAGCGGTTGCAAACCGTTGTCTCAACGAAGAAACTCTCAAGTAACGTTCTTGAATGGCAGTTGTTACCCGTGGTCTACCCTGTCCTGGTCTTCGGACATTCATACCTGTCTCCCTGAATCGCTGCAACATTCTGGACACACTTGTATGGGAAACTCCAAACGTTTCTGCAATTCTTGTGTATGTCCACCCTTCTTCTCGCAAAACTACCGCTTGGGCACATTCCTCTTGGGTCAAATTGCGTGTTTCGCATTGCATAGCCAATACATTCAAAATGTGATAATAACATCTTTTTTATTCCTGCTGGGAAAAACATGAGTATTGAAGAAAAACGTTGAAAGTGGATAACATATGCATGCATAATTCTGATGAAAATAATTATCATTGAGAACACCTTCAGTTGTAGAATAAATTTGAGAATTCCATAATATGCGGTAATTTTTTTGCGCAGTGTATTTTCCTTAAAATCGAAATAGGATCAACATGAATTTCGAATGAAGCCGACGTTAAAAAAAATTTGATGAGTAGGAAGAAAATCAAAATACCCGGTTGCTCCTCGTCTCCCAGACACGCCCCAACTACCCCATCCACTATTTACAACCACAAACCCAAGGTCTCCAGTAATGCACCGAGGTTATGTCCCCCATGGCTCCACTTCCCCATCTCAACTCGCGGGGAGAAGTCGTATAAACGGAAACAAAACCCTAATCAGAACTTGTCGACCCCTCCAAGTTGCATCATTCCGGGTGAAAGACGGCAGAAACAACGTAAGTACAGGTAGGTCACGTGTTGAAACACGTAAAGAGGATATTCGACCTGTTTTGCAATTAGGACGGCCCCGGGGTGCAGTTACGACGTCGGTCTTAATCGTTCTTGTTCTGCCGGTAATTATGGCCTTGATGGTATGTGATAATTTCGCGAGGGCATTATCGAAAAACCAGAGTGTGAATTAATTACGGAGTGCTTGTTTCACTGATTCCTGTTTGATTGTCTTCATTGCGTTTAAGAAAGTGAAAAAAAAAGCTAAATGCGGTCACACACAAAAGTATATTCTAAAAAAAGTTGCAGCATGAGCTCCTATTCCAACAAGAATGCGACGGAGGAGCGAGTTTTCGAAAGCATGAGTGTTGGAATTGCCTTCTGCAACGAGTATTAGACTATATTTTCTCTACTTCACTCAAGTTATGTGAAATACTAAAATAAATATTCAGATCATAGATTATAGAGTTAGAAAGATAGGAAACGCCCTTACATCTGTGGTACTAAAAACCGACTACGATTTTTGGCAAATTTCTTACTTTTTATACCTAGATGGCCTGAAAACATAATTCAGTACAGGAAACTTTTTCAATAGGCGCGAAATTCGAATCATACTTCTCATAAATTTCCATTATATCGAGTATTCTTTGTCGAGCTTTTAAAGAAACATCCCGATCGACAAAACAAAAGCAGGGCTCCGCTTTTTGATCAGGATGATATTTTCCATCTACACATTGTTTTGAATCAAATAAAATACGCTTTTGGATACTTTATATTTTTATTTGAAATGACTGTGTAAAAACAACTACAATACAATGATTATAAAATTAAGAACATTTCAAAAATTTGTTCACATAATAGAAAATTATTGTAACAATTTCAAGAACATATTCATACAGTGAACTCTCGATAAAATGGACCCAATTCATACATATCTTACCCAGCGTATTTTCACCTCCATTAGTCTAGAGGGTCTTGAAGATGAGTCGAACTGCTGGAAGGGTCGTCAAGAGAACCTCCACCTCTATAAGTCGTTCTTCTGACCACCATTGCCTCTATGAGTGGAACTTTTTTATCTAATGAATGAGACCTAAGAAGATTCGGTTCGCAAACAAATCACCACACGTGATGAATATCATACAATTTTTCGACCTCTAAGGATATGTTTAGAGTGATCAGACGCTTCTCATTGATGATGATTTCATGTTCAATTTGAGTTTTTCTCTAAATGAAGTGAAGTCTCACTTGAATAACTCGAATTTTTTGTGAGCTGAACAATAGATAAGTCAAACAGTTCTTTTGGTCCCTAGGAATTCGACCTAACGAGAGTCCACTGTATATTAATTACAGAATATTTGAACAACATAAGAAAAATATCAGAGGTGTTTAACAAGACCTCTAGGTCAGCCCAGTTCTTTATGCGTTATGCAGAACAATATATTTTCGCCCTGAAACCTCTATCTATTTGACAGCACTGAAAATCAAAACCAATGAACATGACAGTTACATGATATGAGTTTCAAAACTTACATTTCCATTCTATTTGGTAATGAAAAGAATGTACATTCAAGATTATTCTTTCTATTATTTCTGCAATTAATCGCCATGATTTTTGAATGTCGGCCAGTTTTTAACAAAAAATCTATAACAGAAAAACACACAAACAAAGATTATAGAGTGAGCTACTTATTTTTATTTCAAGTTATTTCAGTGGAAAATACGCGAGAGAATACAATCATCATTCAGCAGAAATAGTTATTCAAGTTTTTCTTTCAAAATTGACAACAGCCTACTAATAATTTTTATATAATAATAATAATAATAATTCTTTATTTGCCATAATTATACAATCGTATACAAGTTCATTTCAAACTAACAATAATGAGGCAAAAAGGAGGTTAAAGACAATATAATCTTTGCCAAATGGAGCCTAATTAAATATTTTAACCATAACCCATTTACTTCTGAAAATAAAGATGTCACTCACATCAGTGTAGTTGCTTCGTTTCCCATCTTCAAACTCTATAATCTTTGATTCAAATTAGTAACTTCTATGTTGTATCTTGGCAGTTGGTGTGACTTAAGAAATTTGACAGATTACTGAATATGAATTGATTTGATCTGGAAATTGTTTGAATTGGACATCTATCAGTACTAACAACAACAAATCGAAAAATATAACTGAAAACAATGCTGTATTGAGTTCATTACAGCACCAATTTCAGTACTGTTATGAACTCATAACGATATTGAAAAAGAATCGAAATTGAATGACTGCATGACAAGAAAACTGCATGAAGTAAATGATTAAAAGAAACAGCAACAAAACGAAGAAGTACAAAACAGGTTATATAATAATATACATATCAGCATAAAAAAATACCGTGATAACAACATGAAATAAATCGCTTTCAATATAGTCGGACAACTTCTGAAAAGAAATATCGATTGAAATATTTTATCGGATCTGCATTTTCTGAAATTTTTTCAGGAATTTATCTCCCAGTCTCTGAAAGAAAAAACAATTACTCAATTACAAATTTCTAGGTTCATGAAAGTTGTTTGATATTTGTCAATTAATGTATGGAACCAAGTAAAATCTTGTACGAAAAGGACCATATTCTTTATTGTACAGGGTATCCAGAAATGCTTGATTTTGCCTATTTTAGGTACTTCTGGACTAGATAGGTGAGAACTTCGAGAGGTGTCCTGAGCTCGATTTTCGTGAAAACACCATTAGTGAAAACCGTTTCACGATATTTTCTTTTTTGTTTAATTTTGATATATTATCGATTGCGAAGATGTGCCAACTTTTATATTTACGAAAAAATCTTAAAACGATCATATCTTTGTAGAAGCGCTTTTTCTCCAGGAATAAGAAACATTATCCAATTTTTTTTCCAGTGGAAAAAAAAACACTATTTTAATTTCAATACAAAAGCATTTTTTTTTCATCTTATATGAAAAATAATTCGAAAATTGAAAAATTTCTAATAGTATCATATTCCCAGTGAAAAGGTGCTTGTTGAAAGTTTTTATCTTTTTCAGATATTTTCGAAAATGAAAAAGTTATGGCACATCTTCTGAATCGGAAAAATTTTAAAATTTTGTTATATCTTCAAAACAATTGGAGATATCGTGAAACAGTTTTCACTACTGGTGTTTTCACGGAAATCGAGCCCAGGACTCTTCTCAACGTTTTTACCTATCTAGTCTAGAAGTACCAGAAACAGCCAAAATCAAGCAATTTGGGATACCCTGTACACTGTTTCCCAAATTGGGTGAGACTGCATTGAACCTCAGCTATTATTGAAGATAGAGACATGCGGTTTTCGCCACCCCGTATCACTTTTTTGTGAAAATTACAACTCCACAAACGGCAATATTCCATTTACTTTCATTCCTGTGTTCACTTTTTTGAGATGTTATTATGAAAACTGCTTTTATTAAATATTTTTACGTAGAAGTTAATGGCGTATTTCAATAAATTTTTCAGAGCACTATTCTCAAGACTGAGCACAAACTTAGTATTTTTCGAATAGAACACCTTGTTTATTTTAGCGTCAAATTGTTTCGTTTTCTCCATCTCAAGTTTATATTGAAAAGTGATATTTTGTATTCATGTGCGAAGTATCATAAAATAAAGAAGTTTAAGGCACATGACGTGAATGAATATTTTATCCGCCATTTTGAAGCGGCTGCCGTCTTCGATTTACAATTACACTGAATATATCAGATTGCAATTTCATCAAAAGTGGGGTATCTACCAAATATCAGATCGATTGGGAGAGGGTGAAATTTCAATTACACAAGTGAACTCAAAGAGATAACAAAAAAAAAACAGGTAAGCTAAATAAAACCCTTTAAAAACGGAAAGAATTAGCAGGTAGAAACGTAATTTCCGATGACCCCGACAGAGGGACGAAATACATCGAGATCGGCTCGGCCCTCTGACGATGAAAAAACGAACCCGTGCTCAAAGAGGTGTTAATCTCATTTCCTACCAAAAATCGCGATGCTATAAATCGAGACCGATGTGGGGCTGATTGAAATGCAAATTAAAGTTTACCAGCCCGGTATTAACATTTATTGGTATTCGATATTTTTCGAGGTGGAAGAGTAAGCACGTCACGCAAATGGGGGGCAGAAGCTGTGGATGTTGCGGGTTTTTTCGCGAGGGTTGGAGACGGGCGGGTTTCAATTGGGACCCCAGCGGCGTACCAGTAGGGAATGAAGAATTAATATTACTTTTTTTATTCGAAATTGTGAAAATTTGTCATTACTTGAGCTTTTGGACGACTTTGCAACGAGAGGGAATACTGAATCATCATTTGAAAAACATATAAATGGAATCAGGCGTAGTTTTTTTCCCATGATGAAAAAATTCAAGAAGAAATTAGACGAAACGTAGGTACCTTTTTAATGCAACGTTGTAAATAGACTTTCAAGATTTTTAAAATGGAGTATAACTCAACCCCTCTGAGATACTGTTAGTCATATTTATACTCTATGTTAACAAAACTTTGCTCGATTAACTCTTTTATCATGAACTATAAAACTAAGTCGGCCATTTTGTTGGTGATGAACTGTTTATCATGAAAGATTTTTCTTAGATTCTTCTACGACGGGGTTAACATAAAATACATCAAAACTCTGAAGAGTTTGAAGAAATAGAAAAAAATTGGAAATAAATTTTCTTCTTGCGAATAACTCCAGTAGGTGTCGCTACGGTTAATAGTGTTTTCGACAAATTATTATATTTGATATTAATTCGGTGAACTACATTTTCTAATAATATTAACGCATCTGAGTCCATGTGTTATTACACCTATCTTTCTTCCGAACACTACGGAAAATTTTATGACGAAATGTTTTGAACAAATCTCCATTCTATTATTTTATATGTAAACAATTACTGTGTATTTTGAGTTGCCTAAACGGATGTTTTGGGGGCGCATTGATTCTTTTGTCTGGTGACTTCCGACAACCATTACTGGTAATTCCAAAATCGACTGCTGAGGATGAAATAAATGCTTGCCTAAAATAATCACTTCAAATTTGGCTAGGTGATAAAGCTCTCAATTCAGTGGATTGTGGTTGGAATAGTACCAATAGATATTTGCAGCCCAAAAAATGCAAAAAACACCTGCACGACAGAAATTGTTGAAAATGATTTTCTGTAACTGCAGAAAAAGATGCAATGCTTCATGCACCTGCAGAAATCTGAGTCTTTTTTTGTAACGCTACATGTGGTAAATGTGCAGGTGTTAACTGCCAAAACAGTTGTCCAATCTTTGGCAAAGATAAAGAAAGAATTGACTCAGAATTAGATTAATTTTTGGACACAAAAAGTATTAATTTCATGTGAATAAAGTGATGAATAAATGAAATTTTTAAATGATATTCTCATTTTGTTATTTTGAAAAGATAGGGGTTGCTTTCAGGGGTTGAAAAATAAAAATAAGTAAAACTAACATTGATACAAAATACTGTTATAAAGTTGATTGAAATTTTTAAATTATATTAATAAAGACCCATTTTTATACATTTCATGCTGAAAGGGGATGATTTATACGGTCTTGAAGTATATGAAGACCTTCATTTAATTTCATAAAACGCTACCGAGGCCTAACGATTACTTTGATTTACGTTAGAACAAATATAATCCTGATTAAAAAACGGAGCTCTGTTTTTGTTTTGTCGATCAGGATGTTTCTCTAGAAGCTCGACAAAGAATACTCAATTTAAAGGAAATTCATGAAAAGTATTATACGAATTCCGAGCCTATTAAAATAGTTTTCTGTACTGAATTATGTTTTCAGCGCCATCTAGGTGTCAAAAGTAAGAAACTTGCCAAAAATCGTAGTCGGATTTTAGTACCACAGATGTAAGGGCGTTTCCTATCTTTCCAACTATAATCTTTGGTAATAGCGTTTCTGAAACGAAAAAATGAGCGTTATACGCCGAAAAGGCGTATTAAATAAAGGAGAGGCTGAACAATTTCTTTTACATGCTCCTGATGACCAGTGGTTGCTGGCGAAAATTGTAACAATATTTGGGATTTTTGGATGTTGTCGATGTGACGAAATTCCCTCCTTAAACATGAATGATGTAGAAGATATGGAAAAGTACGTTATTGTGACATTGCGGCAAACAAAAAATTTAATAACAAAAAGATTCCCCATAACCGATAATGGCTGCAGCTTCAAGCCCTGCCTGTTATACAGAAAATATGTAAATCTTCTGCCTCCTGGAACAGAAAGCCTAAGATTTTTTTGACATACCGACATGGAAAGTGCATTTCCTTTAATGCTGGCCAGCACACTATTGGTGGTGTCCCAAAGCAAATAGCGAAATATTTAGGTTTAAAAGACCAAGAGTTATACACCGGCCACTCCTTTCGCAGAACTGGAGCCACTATGGTTGCGGATTCGGGTGGAGATATTTTAGCACTAAAGCGTGCAGGAGGGTGGAAGAGCACCGAAATTGCGATGATTCGGTCAAAAAAAATCGAAATGTCTAGGAAATTATTTGGTAGTAAGGAGAGTACAAATGTTCTGCAGTCCTCGAGTTCACCAGTTTCTGAATCAACAGATGGTTCATCATCATCAGTATCAACTATTTCATCATCAAAAATCTGTGTTTCTGGAAATAACAATTGTACCATGATTTTCAACATATAAGACGATAAAACAAAATTTTCAAATGTAAATAATACTACTAACTTGTAAAAATTTTGCAAGTTAACTATCAGTTTCACAAGTTAGTGACTCGATGAATTAAACTTTCTTGATTAATATGGTGTTTTTGAAAACTGACGTTTACAAATGAGAAACAAATAAACTCTTTAGGAGAAAAATAACACTAAGTCGTACTCTTTTGCAGAAGGCCTTACCCACACTCTTTCTGAGGTGGAGAGAGCCAAATTTGGTTGTTAGGTTGACGTGAAGCCGCTCTCATCGTCAACCCCCTTAACATCTCGACAACCCCGTATGAACAAAGTCACTCTTTATTACAAAAAGGATAAAGCTCATATAGGGTTGTCTATTACAATATTGTGAATTTGCCGAACTGTGCCGAGAGCAACAATGAAATAGTATACAGGGTGACCATTTGAAAACGAAACAGACGAGATTAAAGACGAAATAAATTTTTTCGATGGAAATGCTCGGACAGGTCGATTTCTGTTTCGAGGGGGACAACTTAAGATGTAGGTTACGGACGCATAGCGCTTCAACCCTTGCTACCACAACCCTCACCCCCAATTTTTGAATAGGGAAGATGAGGTGAGTGATACCTCATTTGAAAGGTATTTTTATACTGATTTCAGCACAGTAATTGTTTTTTCATTTTATGCATTAGTTCTCGAAATACAGGGTGGCCATTTGAAAACGAAACAGACGAGATTACAGACGAAATAAATTTTTTTGATAGAAATGCTCGGACAGGTCGATTTCTGTTTCGAGGGGGACAACTTAAGATGTAGGTTACGGACGCATAGCGCTTCAACCCTTGCTACTACAACCCTCACCCCCAATTTTTGAATAGGGGAGATGGGGTGAGTGATACCTCATTTGAATGGTATTTTTATACTGATTTCAGCACAGTAATTGTTTTTTCATTTTATGCATTAGTTCTCGAAATACAGGGTGGCCATTTAAAAATGAAACAGACGAGATTACAGACGAAATAAATTTTTTTGATAGAAATGCTCGGACAAGTCGATTTCTGTTTTGAGGGGGACAACTTAAGATGTAGGTTGCGGACGCATAGCGCTTCAACCCTTGCTACTACCTCCAATTTTTGAATAGGGAAGATGGGGTGAGTGATACCTCATTTGAAAGGTATTTTTATACTGATTTCAGCACAGTAATTGTTTTTTCATTTTATGCATTAGTTCTCGACAACCCCGTATGAACAAAATCACTCTTTATTACAAAAAAGGACGAAGCTCATATTTCTATTACAATATTGCGAATTTCCCGAAGTGTGCCGAGAGCAACAATGAAAAATAACTTTCGGGCGTTTGAAAAAGATGCTATTTCAGACCGAAAAATACCTCTCCTCCACTCCTAGAACAAAGAGGTCGCCCCGCAATTGATTCTCCCCGACCCGACACCCCGGAAAGACTCTGACATAAATTCAGATCGTATTTTTCATTTCATCGGCGTGTTACGCTCAATCCCCTAAGGCTGCCGCTTTATTGCCTTCTACGGCAATGGCGGCTTTCCCGATATCTCCGCCGCCCCCGATATATATCGGCGGAAGAAACAGTGATATATAATGGGGCCCCGATAGCTGGCAATAATTTATTCCGAGCCCCGAGCCGATTCAATTAAAGCGGCTTGTTTGATGTCTCGGATTCTCGGCCATTACCGAAATGAGATGTACGAGTGCATATCGTGGAGTGGCAGCAGACGCGTCCTCTAACGTCTGAAGCGCCCTCTGTAGGCGATACGCCGTGTCCGAAGGTCCGAATTGAATGCCCTTAGTTGTGCAGGTTTGACAGATGACGTCGATCTGAATATTCATATAATAGGAATAGGGAGGCGGATTATGAGGCTTTTGTCAGGTGCTAACACAAGAGACAAGGCGGTCGGTGTGTGCTCTATCAACCCCTGACCAAACAGATTGGGAACCCTGGGTGGTTCTCCCATTCGAAATATGTGCAATGGCGAGGAATGTTCAGTATTTATATCGACAAGGAACTAAATAGATACAGAGTCATGATGAGAAACATCGATAAATGGAAAGAAACTGTACAAAATATACTCTATGTGAATAAAAGGCCCTCTGTGGTTGATGTTGAAAGGGCGTCACGTCCAAACGACTGCACCAAATTGGATAGTTACTTTCTTATATTGTTCTTCATAGTCAGACAAGGTTTATACGATATAATATTTCAAAATGATAACGTACAAAGAAGAAAATAGTGTATTAAGTATAGAGAACGGTAGGGGCATTTTACCGATTGAATACAATAGTTTGGAGGAGGAGCGCAGCGACGATTCCAATTGGTGTCTGGGATAGGTAGTCCTTAACGAGATACTTATAGCGTTTTTTGCACGATAGACACAATTTTTACTCAATGTACAAAATAATTATCTGATAAATTCATTCATTCGTGGCTTCATCAATGCTGTGTAGTAATATAATATAGTGCGTTGTCTTGGTGATGAAAACTTAGTAGATTTTCAAAGTGACAATAATCAATTGAATTTACTAGCGTTGAAAAATGAGCGAATAGAATCTTCGGAAGATAATGAAATTCAAACAGTCTGAGAAATCGGCTGTTCTTCAATTATTCCTGAGAAATCTCGAATCCGCTACGACAGTACATACAATACTTTCAAGGAATGGATTCAGACTGAAGGCAGCCAAATCAATGAAAAAGTGTTACTGGCCTATTTTGTTCGAAGAATAGAAAAGCTGAGATCGCCTAGATGTCTTTGGGTGGAATATTCAATGCTGAGGAGCACAATATTTTTGAACGACGGTATTGACATATCCAAGTTTGGAACGCTTATAGCATTCCTCAAAAGCAAATCTATTGTTTACAAACCCAAAAAATCTGCTGTTTTTACAAGAGAAGAAATGAATAAATTCTAAAAAGAAGCACCAGATGATATGTTTTCAATTATCAAGCTGTGCTTTCATTAATATAATAGTGCTTTATAAACTATTTATGACCTTTCAGGTGGGATTGCTATTTGGTATATCAGGGGCGTGTAGAAGAGAAGAGTTGTACAACATGAGCGTCAGGGACATAGAAGATCGGGAATCATTTTTAATCGTAAAAATTCCCAACACAAAAACTAACATTCACAATCATCGATCGAGATAATGATATCAATTACCTGGAAATATATAGAAAATATTTCCCCCTGCGTCCACAAAATGCGAAGAGCGAGCATTTATTTTTGAGATATCAAAACGGAAAATGCAGTAATCAAGTAATAGGCAAAGGAACAATTGGAAGTTGGCCGTCAAAAATTGCAACCTTTTTGAATTTAGAAAATCCAAATGCCGATACTGGCCTCTCTTTTAAACGCACTTCGGCCACATTTTTAGCTAATAAGGGAGTAGATGTATTAATACTAAAACGACACGGTGGATGGCTGTCTTCGACTGTGGCTGAATGTTACGTTGAGGATTCCCTAGAAAATAAAATAGACTCTGGTGAAAAAATTTTGCATACTACGGAACGTAGCGAGTTGCAACATGAAATGTTAAATTCAGCAGAGGTTTCTGTGAATTCGGCTACTACTCAATCCAGTGGTATTTCCATAAGCAATTGTAAAAATTGTACTTTCACTTTTAATATTGAATAAACTGAATTCAAATTGTTTGTGTTATTTCATTATTTCAAAGAATATTCAATTATTTTCACTTACCGTTCTCTGAACGATAAGTGAATCACTTACCGTTCTGTTTTTCTTAGCAACCAGTAAAAATGATCTACCGCTAGAGCAACAAACGCGGTAACTAAAAAAATTCGTTCTATTGTGCAAAAAATTCTATAACCGTCATTGCCCTCATACATTCTTCATCTCAAACGAAACATTCTTTCTATTTCGACCATTTCATCGATTCCAACTCGTTATTTCCTCACGTAGCAGAAGACAAGGCCACACATCCGCGATATCGAATCATTTTTAATTGGAAATGACACCCCGATATTAAATCACGTCTTTCCAAATCCCATCCGCTACCCACATAAAGGACTCAATTGTACCGTGAATTTAAATTGGTTATTCGAACCCACAATAAACCACGTAATCCAGATGAGCAGGCAACACAACCTGCGGTACTTTTTGCATAACCAGTTAATCAAACAAACATTAATTACACCATAAATAAGGGTGTCGATTCACGAACATGCGAATGAAGTGTTGTGTCGGACACATTGCCGATATCAGGGCTTAGTAGGTAGTGAAAATCACTTTTTCATTCAGGATGTTATCAGATTTCGAATCAATTTAGCGGTGTTGGACGCTTCGGATGAAGTTTTTACGTTATCGATCAATTTATCGGATGTATTCATTGTTTTTTGATTTTTTTATATTATGGCTGAATTGTCAATTTGCGATGATTGTTTGGTTTTATCGATAATATGAGGAATTAGGCAATTATTAATCATTGGAACATTATTATATACATGGAATTTCATTGAATTACCCGTTTTGATGAACTTCATCAGGCGAATAGAATGAAGTTTTTGTCGCACCTCTGAACGAATTGTTTCCTTTTTCAGAAAACCTGAAAAAGGATTACGAATTTTTTTAAATTATAAAGTGACTTGAAATGCGGAAGATAATTATGTTTCATGATAACCAGTTACAACATCCTTATTTCTACCATCTGGAACAGTGGCGTATCTCAAAATTCAGCCCCCCCCCTCAAGATTTTAGTCGGGGGCCCCTTCCATAGATCTTTGTTATTTATGATAAGCTTCCTCTGAAGTTTTGCAAAGAAAAATATTAAAGAAAATGTTATGAAAATTATATACATAAAAACGAGAATTTCTGAACAAAATAATATAGGATTCCTTATGCAATGGTTGTGATGGCAGCTCTCCAATACATTGCCATCGCAGTTTGAACCTAGGTAGGTAAAGGTATATTTCTATACTTCGTACATTGTTGATTTTGAACATGAATAATTGCGAATTAATTTGACTTGAAATATATCTCGCAATAATTATTTTATTCAATCATTATTGGGGAAGAAATGAACAGAATGAAAGGATTTTGTCATGAGCAACGTACAAGAGCATTGAAATCCAACCAAAAAAATTTTCATGTAAAATATTGCCAAGACGAGGCAGTTTATGAAATAAGGACTTGTGGGGATGAAGAGTGAAGAGTTATCAGCTTGGCTCTGCATGAGATCTGATAACTTCTTGGCAATGTCAGAAATACGGCCCTGTATTGGCAATATCTTAATATATAAAACTGAGTCGGCAAATTTGTTGGTAACACCATTTATAACTCAAGATTGGATGAACTGTTTGTTATGAAAGATTTTCATTTGGATCCTTCTACATTAAAACTCTGAAAATTTTCATGAAATGAAAAAAAAAATAGGAAATCATTTTTTTTTCTTGCGAATAACGTCAGTAGGTGTCGCTACAGTTAATAGCGTTCTTGCGAAAGTATTATATTTGATATTAATTCGGTGAACTACATTTTCTAATAATATCAACTCATCTGAGTCCATGTGTTATTACACCTATCTTTCTTCCGAACACTACGGAAAATCTCCATTCTACTGTTATGTATGTAAACAATTATTGTGTTTTTTGAGTTGCCTAAACGGATGTTTTGGGGGCGCATTGATTCTTTTGTCTGGTGACTTCCGACAACTGTTACCGGTAATTCCAAAATCGAGGGCTGCTGATGAAATAAATGCTTGCCTAAAATCATCAACTTCAAATTTGGCTAGGTAATAAAGCTCTCAATTCAGTTGATTGCGGTTGTAATAGTACCAATAGATATTTGCAGATCACAAAAATGCAAAAAACACCTGCACCACAAAAATTGTTGAGAATGATTTTCTGTAACTGGAAAAAAGGATGCAATGCGTCATGCACCTGCAGAAAACTGAGTCCTTTTTGTAACGCTACATGTGGGGAATCTGCAGGTCTTAACTGCCAAAACAGTTGCCCAATCTTTGGCAAAGATGAAGACAGTGGCGACAGCCACTCAGATTAATTTTTTGACACAAAAAGTATTAATTTCACCAGAATAAAGTGATGAATGAATGAAATGTTAATGATATTTTCATTTTGTTATTTTGAACAGTATAGGGGTGGCTTTTAGGAGTTGAAAAATAAAAATAACCAAAATTAACATTTATCCAAAATACTGTTATCAAATTGATTGAAATTAATTAATTATATTAATAAAGATCTATTTTTACACATTTCATGCTGAAAGGGGGTGGTTTATACGGCCTTGAAGTATATGATGACCTTCATTGATTTTCATAAAACGCTACTGAGGCCCAAAAATTACTTTGATTTACTTTAGAACATATTTCTTTTAATTTTGGATAAAGGGGTTGTTTTCATCCCTTAAAAATAATAAGCATAAATCGGCATAGGGTAGGAGTAGGAGACAAGTATAGCTTCTAACCAAAATTATATCGAAATCGAAGCATCTCGATAGATTTCGGAGGTCATGACTAATTTTCGCCCTCATAGTTTTACATGAGAATGTTTTTGGTTGGATACATTAAACAGAAAGTGTATCAAACAAACAACGATTTTTGGAGGAATTGAAGCATAATATCCGTAGTGTCGAGGAAAAAGGAGATAAGTCTATTTTTGAGTAGAACGAGATACGTCTTGATTCTGGCTGATTTGTAATTTGAAATCAAACTTCAAGTAATTCCATGGTGCCAGGGACAAAGGAGATTAGTCCATCTTTGAGCAGAACCAGGTTTGTCTTGATTCTGGACGATTTGTAATTCGTAATCAAACTCCAACAACACTGATATAATATCTCTATCACCCCAGAGATGTCTAGACGCTAGGGTTAACATTTGGACAACATAATCTTTGCCACTCATTTTTCCAAAGCCTTTTGTCCAAATTTTCCTAAAGACAATCTTTTCTTCTGATCTGTTGTTTTGGACATGCACACCCTGTGTGTTAATTTGACCAACAAAACAGTTCAAAACACCTTCGACCATTCAAGAACAAGGGTGAACCCAGATAATATCCCATCTCATCCTCCTCTTCTGTGAAACGGCTGAAGGACCGATCCAATTTCGTCATAACAAAGATAATTCCGCCTTTGTGTCAGCAGCGAATGAAGAATGCAATCTCGGGCGCTACGTGTATTCATAAATAAGAATAATCGGGCTAGAGACCTGTCTAATCTGCGTGGAAAATACGATTTCTACCCCGCTAAGGAACCTGGCAGCATCACGGTCGGATCTAATAACCACGTACATACTTTTCTCGATTCGGCATAAATCTCTGGTATGACATGGGATTATCAGAATTTATCATGGTAAGAAAGGAGGGTGGTTTGGACGGTTACATAAGAGGTATCTTGTGTGAGTCGGATAAGGTGCGAAATGAAGGGGGTGAGAAAAGCACCCTTTGTAATAGCCAAAGATTTCTTTTTACAGTGGCGTAGCAGAGGGCCCCGGCACTGAGGGGGCCCCCGAGCCAAACGAAAAGCTTCGAATGGGACCCCTCGCGACCTACGATATTCAACAGGAAATAATATTGCTTTAAAATGCGACGTTGCCGGAACACCCACATGGGGTTGTACCAGGATTAGAGTGTTACGACTTCGCACTTGCAGTTCTGTTTTGAAGCGTAACATGTGATAGTTCATAAATTCGCCGGGAAACGTGTTAAAAGGTTTGTGTTTTTTTCGTGTTCGTGTGATCGGTTTTTCAATCAATGAATAAATTGAAAATAAGTGTTGCAATTGCAACAACTGTGTGTATCGGGTTTGTGATTGAATTTTTCCACTTTTAGTGTTCATATCTGAAAGGATTATCAACAGGAAGATCTCTCATTTTAATGTTTATTGAAATTTAATTTGGAAATCTACCTCGTATTCGGTTGCAAAAGCAGAAAGTTTTAGTATTTAGATTTCCGAAAGATACCGCGAGGAGAAAAAAAATGGCTTAACGCAATTCATAGAGAAAGTAGTTTTAAAGTCAACGATGACAGTGTAGTTTGTATGAAACATTTTATAGATTCCCATATTTTGAGAAATAACTCTTATCCAACCGCCGAAGGATCAGTTATTAATATACCCCGAAAAATTCCTAAACTAACTGATGATGCATTTCCTTCAATTTTCCCAAATCGACCGAGTTACATGGCGTCTTCTGTTACTCCGAAAAGAACTGATCCTGAGGAACGGAGACAAAAATTAGTTGTCCATTATGATAATGTTTACACCGATTTGGACAAACAAGATCAGATCGATTTTCCGACTTTTGTTGTCATTTCAAAGACAAGCCAATTTCCAACTTCTTTTCCAACGTTAAAGAAAATTACTTTGTCCAGTTCTACAATATAAATTTTGATGGGGCATTTCCGAAAATATCATCCGGGTTTGAGATCTTGAGTAATTTGAGAATCGATGTCGTGTTTAGAGACGAAGAAAACGTTCCCATTTCTAATTTCAAAAGGTTATTAGGTGACAAGTATATTTGTAACTTTTTTTCTTATTTTGATGTGCATTCATGCTTTCTTCAGAAAATAAAGTAATTTTCATTGTGATTGTAATCTTGTGGAACTCAATACAACAGCTACCTCCTGGTATAAGTTCTGGATTATTTGCGATAAAACATTAAGAAATTATTCGCAGATGAATGAAATGCTGTTTTGTTTTCCTCTCTACAGTTCTTCATTCAATTGGGAATTGAAATAAATTTGAAATTATATCGAAAACAGTGCGAATTGCACAAGAAAACCGTATACTTTCTATATCTACGCGTGCCACTTGACACGTTGCTGGTAACAACGGCAACGTCTAACCTTCCGGCCTGTTAGATTTAGTAGGCTGTGGGCCCCTATAACTATTGAACGCAATATTTTTCTGATGATATAACGAACAAAACCTAAACAATGAAGGTACAGTTATTATTCTCGAAAAATAGAAAAATATCTCTGACTTATATTCAAAAAACATAAAAGGCTTACAGTAATTCGATTCGACATATCACTCAATCACACCCTGTGATACCCTATTTCAAAGAGTTTTTTATATAGCGTCAAGCTTTTCGGCATTTCTCTATGAACGTCGCCACATGATCCTGTTGTTCTTCAGGCGGCTTGCGGCTTATCTGTTATTGCAGAAATTATTGAATTCTCTAATAAGGATATTTTTATGAAAAACGGAAAAATATTATGGAATATTTTTATTCAAAGTTCTATTCTAGTAGTTAGAGAAGCAACCGTAACAAGTGTTCGAATACTAAACCACGTTGTGAGTTTGTTCACAATCAAAGACAAAATTTTCAATATTCTTACTTTCTTAGTGCCTTCGGTTTCAGAATTACAATTTCATTGAAGGTTAGTCCTAGAATGAATTGCTTACCTTATGTATACGTTAAGAAACGAATCCCGTATTTTTTCATTTTCAATAATAAAAAAAAAAAATTTATTGAATGCGCAAATTTGAAACGGCAGTTTGAATATCTTATAATCTTTCAGATATTAGAAAAAAAAAGTCAGAGCAGAAAAGAAGATATTCGAAAATAATAATAAAAATTCCTTTTCTAAGTAACGAGAGATTTTTTCAAATTTTAATGATTAATGGATTTTCGTTGTTCAAGAAGAGAGAGTATAAATTCTACACGATATTAACACTACTTCAATAAATCAATGGAATTTTGAAATCGGTGATTTGGAATTTCTGCATATGTTGAAAGTCGACTCCACACATGGAAAACTATTTGTATCGATAAGATATCTCTTTGTGTTACGGGTTTTATGTATCTCTGATTCATCGTCAGATGCGACTGGAAATTTCGAGAAAATTACGTAGTTCAGACAGATTCAGAAGGAAACTCAGTTTATATTGATATTTCACAGAGTGCGCGTCGGAGTTTTCGGATATTTTCAAAATGCGCTGTGAAATTGTTGAATGAGATGTGTTCAGTTTCGATTCGGAAAATATGATGACCCCCAAACACGTGAAATATGGGGTAAGTCTTTGAATATATACTCTTTCCAATTTCGATCATTGCCTGACATGGTTTTGCAGGGTATTTCAATTGACCAATTAGTAATACTTCGTATATATTGAGTATTCGATGTTTCTATAAAGAATATTTTTCATGCAAACTTCTATAAAATGTTTTTGCATAACTGCCATTAAAAGTGACACTTTTGATGACAGCAAATAATGTTAAAATCGATTGGTTTACGGGAAAGCGTGTTAAAAATATTTTTAGCACTCCATTTTCTTATGATGAAATCAGATGAGAGAAATTCAGCAATAGCAAAATGTATTAACAATATTTCACAATCATTACTTATGAACATTAATATTAATCGTAAAACTAGAACAATTACTAACATTAATGTTCTGTGACGTTAGGGAGCTTCGCAACACATTATTAGAATCCTCAGCACCATCAGTACTTGTAGAAACCGGAAGTACAATATTGGATGATGATGATCCAAAATCTGTTGAGGTTGGGAGAATTTTTTCAGCAGTGACATTTCTATATGCAATGTTTTTTTAAATCCGTAATATTTGCTCCTGATTCTGTTAGCAATGAAGCGGAGGATCTTCGAAAACAGTTTCCTCTATATTGCTCTGGTGCTGGCAGTGAGGAATTCGGCACCAATAGATAGAATTTTCCCAAATGTATTAATACCAACTGGATTGGCAGTGCAGTTATTATTCATGTATTTCAGGAAAAAACGACAATGTTTGATGACAGAAGGGCGCAGTGCAAAGTACTTATGAAAAGAGTCTATATCCTTCCCAATAATACTGAAAGAACGACTGCCGTTCGTTTTTGTATTTGGAAGTTGTATAACCAATGATTTATTTGTTATTTCGATGTCTTCCACTGATAAACTACACAATTCTTCACGCAGACAGGCTCAAAATAATCCGAAAATAGTTGCAACCTTAACCATCAAGTATTTCTCATCTGATGTCTCCTTTATAAACTTTTTCACGAGTGAGAATTTTCGTATTTTGAGAAGATATTCTCCTCTTTTCCGTTATAAATATGCGTTTTCTTAAAATTTTTACTAATATCCACACCATTTTCCACAAGGGCGCTTGACTTCATCATTGAAAATTTGCTCCACAAAGTTGATAAACTCCATATTTTTGATTTTTCTTCCAAGTATGCCAGGAAATAAGTTTCACTGAAGCTCCCTTCTACATTTTTCAATTTACACCATGCCAGAAAATTGTTCCAAATGATCCGAAAAGAGTTGCAACCTTAACCATCAAGTATTTCTCATCTGGTGCCTCCTTCATAAATTTTTCAACTTATTCACGAGTGAGAATTTCCGTTTTAAATATGCAATAACTTCAAAATATTTACTAACATTCACATATTTTTTACCAAGGACGCTTGACTTCATCATTGAAAATTTGCTCCACAAAGTTGATGAACTTCATATTTTTCATATTTTTGATTTTCTTCTAAGGATGCCTGGAAAACAGTTTCACTGAAATTCCCTTCTACATTTTTCAATTAACACCAGGCCAGGAAATTGTTGTATGCAATATCGTACTGCTGAACAGATTCTTCAGGTAGGAGTTCCAGATTTGCTCTTCTTGCTGACTCTTCAATATCGGGGAACAACCAAATCCTCTTTTTTATTAATAATTTGACTCTCGACGAACATATTAAGCAGTTAAAAACCCTAGACGAAAATTGGACAGGAACGAAATTCAAATGACAGCGTTTTTTCTCATTTGTTAGAGATCATAAGGTTGGCAACATTTGCCATTCATAACAACCTTTTGATTATTCGAATATTAAAATGCATTTTGAGGTTTATTGTCATTACAAATTCGCCTATCTCATTATCAAAATAGGGAAGTGGTACAAAAAACATTGTATGGTATCTGTGTTAAAAGTGATATTTTGTTCGTGAAATTGTTCAAATCGCTCCGCTCATTTCACAAACTTATCACTCACAAAATAAAACGTCAATTTCAACACTCATATCATAAATAACTATTGTCTGCTTTGTAGATTTTCGAAGATTGTTGTTCAGGTTTTGAATGGAAAAGTGTATATGGCATATTTCATTTGGGAAAAGTCATGTTCATGTATGAAAAAATTGGCTGCCAAACCTTTCTTTCAGGCCTCATTCGATAGGACCATTGGCTACCTGAAAATATCAGTCGTTGATTAACGAGACCGGTGGTGTAGCTCTCTTCAGACCCCTCAAAATCCTCCGACTTAATCCGGCACCAATTCCTAAGCTCCAACCACATACGCACCGTGAAAGCTGAGGCTGCCTCTATTTGTTCTATTATTAATACGCAATATTTAACTGCGCCCGTGAAATATCTGCGACGTTGTTCTAACAGCAATAACACATAGCACATTTTCGAGTTCGAATAAGCTCGCGGGGATTTCCAAATAATTGCCGACATTGTAAGCTGGCGGTAATAAGCAGAATAGGGGTGTCTGTAATCGGCACCCTTGTTCCTTGGCAATTTGCGGCCAACCGAATCTGCAACAATTCCAGGGTGGAATTAAACAGCATCCTGCGCGAGAATTTATCCCTTTTCGTCTATTAGCTCAGTTGGGTTAGGTCATATTAATGAATTTATCATTCTTATTATCAGGTTGGAGTTCCAGAATGTGTTTTTACTCACAATGGAAATTTTCCTAACGAAACATCTAAGAAGGAAAGTACATTATTTTCGTTGAGAAAATTTTCAAATCATTCTGAAACAAGTGTGTTCAGAAAAAAGACACACATAAATCGATATCTAAATTTTTATTCTAATCATCAAATGAGTGTTAAAAGAGGTATTATAAAAACACTTTATGATAGAGCGCAATTAATTTCATCGACAACTGAAATACGAAATGACGAAATAAATTTCATTAGAGATTCTTGAGGATAATCAATATCAAACTAATTTCATAAAAAAGTCTTTTTCAAATTTAAAGCGAACAATTTTACGTCAAAACGATAAAAACAATCAGGAACCAACAACAAACCGTCAAAAACAACCAATTTCAATAATAATAATACTAATAATATTAAACTCTATTGATCCTTACAGACATTTAAGAAATGTAAAGGAAAAGTCATCTGAATAGAAACACAAGAGAGAAAAAAAAAACACAAATTCAATTAATGGAGTCCGCAAGGAACTCCTCTACATTGTAGTAACATCCTCTGATCAATATTAACTTTATTAAATTTGATTCCTTATGTCAATTAATAACATCTCAAAAAAGTGAACATTTTTGTTTTCTCCCTGTATTTAAGAAACCAAAGATGTTGGAATATTTCTGTTTGTGAAATTGAAAGTTTCACAAAAAACTTATACAGGGTCGCGAAAACCGCATGCCTCCATCTTCAAAAATAGCTGAGATACAGTGCAGTCTCACCCAAATTGGGACTCAGTGTACAGGGTATCCCAAATTGCTTGATTTTGGCGTTTTCTGGTACTTCTTGACTAGGTAGGTAAAAACGTTGAAAGGAGTCCTGGGCTTGATTTTCGTGAAAACACCAAAAGTGAAAACCGTTTCACGATATCTTCATTTGTTTTGAAGATATAACAACATTTTGAAATTTTTTCGATTCAGAAGATAACTCTTTCATTTTCGAAAATATCTAAAAAAGATGAAAACTTTCAACAAGCACTTTTTCACTATGAATAAAACATCGTTTTGAATTTTTTCATCTTGAAATTTTTTTATGAAATAAGATGAAAAAAAAATTTGTTCATATTTAAAATTAAAAAGTGGATTTTTTCCACGAGAAGAAAAAATTTAATATAGTTTCTTAATTCTGGCGAAAAAGAGCTTCTAGAAAGTTTTAATCGTTTTCAGATATTTTCGTAAATGAAAAAGTTAAGGCACATTTTCGAACTTGATAATATATCAAAATTAAAGAAAAAAAAAATGAAGATATCGTGAAACGGTTTTCACTTATGGTGTTTTCACGAAAATTAAGCTCAGGACACCTTTCGAAGTTTTTACCTATCCAGTCCAGAAATACCTTGAACAGTCAAAATCAAGCAATTTGGGATACCCTGTACATAGTTCTCTTTATTTTTCCCAATTAATCGCGAAATTTACTGTTCATCAACAATTGCAAAATATTTTACTTCTCGTAATTAGCTGCGAAAAGTAAAACGTTTTGAGACATCGATAGATTTTGAAAAGTGTCACTTCATAACAAAAAATTAGGAAATAGTTATTTATAATATGAGTGTTAAAGGTGACGTTTTATTGTGTGAGTGAAAAAATTTGTGAAATGAGCGGAGCGAATTGAACAACTTAACGAACAAAATCAAATCACTTTTAACACGAATACCATACAATATTTTTTGTACAACTGCCCTATTTTGATAATGAAATGGGCGAATTTGCAATGACAATAAACTTTAAAATGCATTTTCATATTCAAATAATCAAAATGTTTTTGTGAATGGCAAACGTTGCCAACGTTATGATTAATAACAAATGAGAAAAGACGTTGTCATTTGAATTTTCGTCTTGGATTTTTAACTGCTTAATATGTTTGTCGAGATTCTAGTTATTAATAAAAGTGACGATGTGGTTGTTCCTCTGGATATTGAAGAGTCTGCAAGAAGAGCAAATCTGGAACTCCTACCTAAAAAATTGGTTCAGCAGTAGGATATTGCATATAAAAATTTTCTATCCTGGTGTCAATTGAAAAATGTAGAAGGGAACTTCAGTGAAACTGTTTTCCTGGCATAGTTAGAAGAAAAATAAAAAATATGGAGATCATCAACTTTGAGGATCAAATTTTCAATGATAAAGTAAAGCGCCCTTGTTAAAATGGTGTGGAAGTTAGTAGATATTTTAGGGTAATAGCATATTTAAAACGAAAAAATGATGGATATCGTCCCAAAAAATCGAAAATTCTCACTCGTGAACAAGTTGAAGAGTTTATAAAGGAGGCACCAGATGAGAAATACTTGATGGTTAAGGTTGCAACTATTTTCGGATTATTTGGGGGCTGTCGGTGTGAAAACTTGTGTAATTTATCAGTGGAAGACATCGAAATAAAAAATTAATCATTGGTTATACAACTTCCAAATTCAAAAACGAAAGTCAGTCGTTCTTTCAGTATTATTGGGAAGTATGTAGACTATTTTCATAAGTACTTTGCATAACGCCCTTCTGTCATCAAACATCGTCGTTTTTTCCTGAAATTTATGAATAATAAATGCATTCCCAATACAGTTGGTATTAATACATTTGGAAAAATTCCATCTATTGTTGTCGAATTCCTCAAACTGCCAGAACCAAAGCAATATACAGGACACTGTTTTCGAAGATCTTTCGCTTCATTGCTAGCAGAATCAGTAGTAGGTAAATATTACGGATATAAAAAAACATGGTGGATGGAAGTCTACGACGGTAGCCGAGGGCTATGTTGATCATTTCATTGCTGAAAAAATTCTCCCAACCTCAACAGATTCTGGGTCATCATCATCCAATATTGTACTTCCGGTACAATTCTAATAATTTGTTGCGAAGCTCCTTAACGTTACAGGGCATTAACGTTAGTAATGATAATGATTGTTAAATATTGATACTAAAAATTTGCATTTGCTGAATTTTTCTCGTCTGATTTCATCATAAGAAAATGGAGTGATAAAAATATTATTAACACTTATGTTAAAAATATTTTTAACACTTTAACAATCAAATTTCAATATGTTTGCTGTCATTGAAAGTATCACTTTTAATGACAGTTGTACGAAAAGTAGTGTTTTACAGCTTCCAAATACTCTTCCAAACCCTGATTAAACACCGCGATTGCATGAAAATCTTCCAATAGGAATCATCCCCCTTTTTCGATCCAATCCATCGAATTCCCTCTCAGAATCCAGCAGTAACCATAATCAAAACATGTTCGAATCGCGGTCACATCCTCGAGTCCAATTCCATCTGCTGCCCTACCACAAATAAACAAGAGATCTATTGTGGGAAAGCCATCATTCCGAACTTGCATTGACAAGTGGCTTAAACGATTCTGGAGTGGATAGTAGGAAGACCCCACTATCCATGGAAATTTTCAGTCAAGTGGCGGGAAGAAAGGGATAGATGCGAGCTATCGAGAGGGGAGATAGATGGGATGAAAGGGGATTGTTGGATTTGCGAGGGTTATAAAGATGGGGATTAATTGATTAGACATTACCATACTGACGGATTGTTGACAGCGGTATGCTTGTAAGTGGGATCACCGAAATGTGTTAGGTTCGTGAATTGAATCTGAAAAGCCAGATTCTCTGATTCTGTGCCACATCTGTAGAACAAGATCTACGAGAATATTTCATTCTAGCACAGTTCTCATGGTCATATTTATCCAACCAAAAACATTTTTATTTCGACAATTCTCGGAATATCGTAATTTTTGGTCCTGAAAAATATTCTGTTTATTTCTTGTGTTATAAGATGTTTAGTTTATCTATGGGAGATGATTTCCTTTTCAATAGGGTCTTCAAACATCTGAAGTTCCGAAAAATCATCACTGGGATGGTCGTACCTGGTTCGAAAGAACCCTCACGATCAGAGAGCAAAGCTGAGAATTTAAATTTGAATATTGGAAAAATTCGAAGGACAAGAGTGATTACGTTCCGAAATTAGCCACTGAACATGGTGTTGAGATCTTCTAAGAAACCCACATGGCAACAGAGGAACTTCTTCGTGAAGGAGGACAATTGAAAGTTATGTACTCCTTGATTTTTCACTTAGTCCAAATTACGGTTTAGCTTGTTGTGTAAAAAGTTTTCTCATGTTGAGCAATTCAAAAAGGGGAAATTGATTGGGTTTTTTCATTTCTTTCAAACATTGTGACATTTCTCTCATAACTAATTTATGAAGAAAGAATTTCTGCAATGGGTGGTTAATTCAAAAACCATTCAATTGATTTTAAGTAACTAGTTTTTTCGGCTTTTGTCTATTTTTATTTCAGATCTAGAATTTCGGATAAATTGGTGGAGAGTCGGTTTTTCTCTGCTGCCTATAGAAAAACTACATGAAGATGTTCTTCTGATCACGTAGATGTCCTCCAAGATCCTCTGATATGATATTTTTAGTAAATTTTTTTTAAGACGGGTCAGGTCAAGTTTTTTTTTCTCTGAGGTTTTTTCCCTTTCCTCATTTTACCATACTACAGACTTCTTTGGTTTTCCTGTGTTGCACTAACCCCAGCTAGGTACTTCTTTGTTTCAATATGTATTGTATTATTTTAGCTCTCTCAATCAAAAGAATACAGGGTGTTTCAGAATAAGGTTCCGTAAATTCGGGATCTTAATCCTCAGATGATTTTATGATATAAAGTTCCTATGAACTCACTGTTTCTGAAATACAGGGTGTTGAAATTTAAAAAAAAAATGGTTTCATGAAATTATTTTCTACACCGAACACGATCTCTTTTTGCGTTCTGATACGTTATGAGTACGCATCAAGACACATTCTTTCCGATACGCAACGAGATTTAATTTTTACTAGTGGCGTCCGTACGGACTTCTGCCCGAACAAATTTGGTGAAAAATTGTAACGCCAATGATTTTTTTAAATTTTAAATTATTTTTGTAATCACCACATAATTAACAGTGAGAATGGTCTCTTGAGTTTTTTACCTGCAACGAATATTTTCTCAGAAAAAAAAAATAAAATGCATATTCAGCATGTGCTTCAATACCGACTAATTTTCAGACTTAGATCATGGGTCTTTGACGCATTGTTTCTGAGAGAGGGTGTTGAAATTGAAAAAAAAAATGTTTTTCGAATTTATTTTCGGCACGGTACACATTTTTTTTGGAAGGTTATCAGTACGCCATGAAACACATTTTCCGTATTTCGTGAAGTAATAAGAAAATTTCGTAATTTACCTAGATGAAATTACATTTTGGAAGTAATCAAGGAATTTCGTAACTTTCCTAGATGAAATTGCATTTTATTTTTTTTCTCAGAAAGTATTCGTCGCAAGTAGAAAACTCAAGAGACCATTCTTACTGTTTATTATATGGTGATCACGAAAAAAATTAAAAATATGAAAAAAATCATTGGCGTACCAATTTTTTCACCAAATTTGTTCGGACAGAAATTCGTGCGGACGCCATTGGTGAAAATTGAACATCGTTCAGTATCGGGAAAAATTTGTCTCAATGCGTACTCATAACGTGCCAAAACGGAGATCAAGTACGGTGTAGATAATAATTTCATAAAACCTTTTTTTTTTCAACACCCTGTATCTCAGAAACAGTGCGTCAGAGACCCATAGTTTATAGGAACTTTATGTCATAAAATCATCTGAGGATTAAGATTCCGAATTTACGGAACGTAATTCTGAAACACCCTGTATATTCTTTTGATTCAGAGAGCTAAAATAATACAATAAATATTGAATCAAAAAGGTACCTAGCTGAAGTTGGTGCAACATAAAACCATTACCCCACCTGTGAAAAAAAAATTACCTAGATTATTAAATATCAGGATAATCTTGAGAGGCATCAGTGTGATCTGAGAGAACAGCTTCATGTTATCCGTCGATGGGCTCAGATAAACAGATTCTTCAAAAAACGAGTAGCAATTCTTAATCTGAAATAAAAAGAGCAGAAAAAAACAACTATTTAGAATAAATTATATAATTTTGGAATTAACCATACATTTCAGAAATGCATTTGTTACTTTATGTATAGCCTCGAAACCATCTTGAAATTTATAAATGGGACAACTATTTATAAGATGTTCTATAGTCTCCTCATTTTCCCCACAATCACAACTAGGGCTCTCAACCGAATTCCACCGGAAGAACATGCTGTTGCATCGTTCATGTCCTATTCTAATGCGATTTAAAACATATTCTCTTGGGAAGGTCAACACCAGGAACTCTGATGGAAGGATCAGAAATAAGATCTTTATTGAAAAATTTGGATACATTTCATTCAGACTGCCAAACTTCTGTGTCGTTTCTAATCATATCAATCAGAAAATTAGACCAAAAAGGTTTACGCGACTTCAATCTGGGGACCTTATTATCTGGAATATGTGGGTACGGGAAATGAATTTGAAAAGGAATTGAATTTGTTCTGAAAATTCAAAGCTGCTGTTTCTCTGCGAATATAAGGAGGGACAATATTTGAGAGGATTGCTAACCAAGGAGTAGGTGTAGACTTGATTGTGCCAGTAATCATCTAAATGGGCGTTCGAATTAAAGAGGAATCAAGTTTGATTCCCTGGTATTCAGGATTGAAATTATGTCTTAATTGAGAAGAACCGAAATTTACACTCAATTTTCCATATTTCTTATGATTATTCAAATGAAAACACGAAACCTCGGTTTCATTTTTTGAAAACTGCATGAGTTCATTTTCATTTTTGGAGAAAGAGCAATTTTTCAAAGACAACACGCTAGAATGTAGAATTATGAGGTCATTTTAAAGCACGAGTGTTGTAAACTCTTCGTTTTTTCTTCAAATTTTAATCATTCACTTTTTGCTACACTATCTATATTTGAGCAAAAAAAAATTAAAATTCAAACAGCTTTTCCTGGGTATTGCAGTTTCAATCATTAGTGTAATATTCTGCGTTCTCTTCAATTGAAATGAATTAAAGATGAAATACTGACAAGCGATCGATACCACCTAACAATTCATAAACGTCCAATAAAACAATTTCCCCATGAAAAATATCGCGAAGAAAGTACAAGAATATAGGAGCGGCGTTAAATCATAAAACGCCGAGACAAATCTGCACCTCTCACTCCATATACGAGAATGGGTCGAAAAAAAATTCCCCCCAAACTTGCCGCCATCAATTCGAGCGCCAATCCATTTTTTATTTCTTCTCCATTTCATCAATCTGCGACAAACCTCCCGCCCAAGGATATATATCTGAGCTTGAATGGGCGCTGAACAGAAATGAAAGAATAAAACACACATCGTGGGAGAGGGTCGTATAATTTTTTAAAAATTTATCGGCTAATAAAATCGTTTTTATCGGGATTGTAGCACCTCGTGTGCGACGGTGCCACGTCGGGCGCAGGAGGGTTAGTGTGACGTTTTTACTATTCGATCTCCGTGTTTTATTTCCGAGCTGTTGTAGGAGAATGCAGTATATCCGATGTGTCATAAATCGTCACTTATCCGAGAGGAGTCATTCAGATCGTTCTCAGATGTTTCCTACGAATCAATTTTGATAATTTCGAATTCGTGTTGCCGGCAATTTTTGAGTTTGGCTTGAAATAATAACTTTGAATCTCCCTTAATAAATGGGCGTCTCTTTCGATCTTGAAGATGAGGCTTATGTAGTTGTATAGTTTGCATTTATTTGTCTGTACAGTCCTACTACGTTTGTGCATGATGTCCTTTTTTATTTATACCTTTTAACGTGTAACTATTCGATTTCCGTGTTTTATTTCCGAGCTGTTGTAGGAGAATGCAGTATATCCGTTGTGTCATAAATCGTCACTTATCCGAGAGGAAACATTCAGATCGTTCTCAGATGTTTCCTACGAATCAATTTTGATCCTTTCGAATGAGTGTTGCCGGCAATTTTTGACTTTGGCTTGAAATAATAACTTTGAATCTCCCTTAATAAATGGTCGTCTCTTTCGATCTTGAAGATGAGGCTTATGTAGTTGTATAGTTTGCATTTATTTGTCTGTACAGTCTTACTACGTTTGGGTATAATGTCCTTTCTAATTTATACATTTTAACGTGTAAATTTTTAATTTATTACTTCATTTATACACTTAATTTATTATTTTATCTGTACATTCATTGTGTTAACTGAGTGATGTTCCATCACTGCTCTTGCAACAAAACTCCCTGTGTAAGCATTTTATGAAATTGTGAAAACAGAAATTAACTCTCACTCACTCTCTCTCAGGGCTTTTTTTCATTGGTGTGAAATTGTCCCAGAACTTTTGGATTTTCGAATTTTTGTGTTGTGCTGAATTGTGCAAGGTTTAGGGTGCTTAGCGACGTTCAGTTTTTTTTCTTGATTTCATGTGATTTTCGCGATATTTCAAAAACTGAAAAACTGGAACAGCCCTGCGCTTTTCGAAAATTTGAATTCAATTACTGAAAAAAATTGTGCTAAACCTGTACTCAGTTATTCCGTTCGAATTTTGTCTAGTTTCCTGAAAAATCGATATTGGAGAAAAAATATAGCCCAGCACATTTGTGCTGTCTTGTGTCGTGAATATTTTTTCGAGAATTCTTGAGATTTTCTGGCGAATTACGAAAATGAAAAAATTTTTTTTTCGACAAAAATTGATTTATATTATCGTGTCGCAGTTGTGCCAATTTGTGCCAGTCAAATTTCCAGAAAAAAATGAACAGGTATTTCTTTGTATAGGGAAAATGAAAAAAATCAGCTTACCAGTTAGCCCAGCACTTTTTGATTTTCAAGAAAACTTTTGTTGTGCTGAATTGAGCTAGGTTTGTGGTGCAAGATTTTTCACAAAATGTGTTAACACGTGCTTCGTAAAAAATTTTGTGAAATATCCTGAGAACCGTATGAAATACATAAATGAAATATTAGACTGCACAAAATTTTCAGAAAACTAGAAGAGCTCTGCGTACTTTACACACTCTAACAAGGAATGCGGATTTTCCTACAATATACTGATTTTTCTTATTTTCCCCATATGATGAACCTGTTGGTTCTTTTTAAAAAAGTGTTTTACTCCACAGGAATAATCTCCAAATAATTGATTACAAAAATGTAATTCTCTCGTTGAACATTGATTTCAACAATCAACATGTTCATTTTTTTTAATTGAATCATTAATGATTATTTGAACACTAAGTTTTTCCCCATAATTCTTGTTAAGGTGGATTTTTCAAATGTTATTATAATACTTTTGGATTTTTGATAATCATGTGGAATACCACTCGAGATAGACTTCAGAGAAGCAGACTATTTCTCTTGTTAAATTCAAATTTCACGTTCTTCGGAAATTTCACCCACATTTTTTTTTTAATATATTCGTCAAATAACCATTGCTTCATATGACAATCGAGATATAAACTGCTACACATGAGTTAGGGATATTGACTTAGGTGGGTCTTCAGCGAATACAGGGTGGTTAAAAAAAATCGAGTAAAATAACGAAATTTTATTCCCAGAGAATTCAAGCATTTTAGGACTATCAATACAATGTACGGCCTCCACGGGCATCAATAACAGCTTGAAATCTTCTTTGCATACTACACATTTCTAGAGGAATTTAGTTCCATAAACGGGGCAAAAGCTCTCTCAAATCATTTAAGGATTCTGGGGTAGGTTGATGATTATCTGATACTCTTTGGAGCACATTCCATGTATGTTCTATGCAATTCAAAACTGGTGAGTGCGGAGGTATTGGTGAATGTGGAATACCAAGCTCCTCGCGCGCATTCTCACCTATGGCTGCACGGTGCGGTCTAGCGTTATCGTCTAGAAATTGAAAAGTTTCACCAATAGCAGCATGAAATATTGGTAAAATATTGTCAATGACATGCTCATTATATTGTAAGGGGTAATATTCCTAGGACAAATGTGTAGATCTGTGCGCCCGTTGAAACATATCGAAATGTATGGACTTCTTAGACATATCGACGATTACGGAGTATGCACGGGATTGTCCATACCCTTATTCTTCCAGAATCTGACAATCGTCCATATCTGGATTAATCAGTGATCGTTCCAATTGATATGTTGCCTTGCCTATTCCAGTCTTTGACGCTTATGGTCACGTGTGAATGGAACTCCTCTTAACGGACGTCTAGAACCTAAATTCATCTCTCTCAAACGTCGTCTGATGTTTTCGATGGAATCTTGGACCCCATCTGCATTTTGAAGAGTATTCCGTAGCATTCTACACGTAGATGTATGCCTTCTTCTCGCCGAAACGGTTATGAAACGATCATGAGTAGGTGTTGTTTTTCGTCGCCCACCAAGCCTTGGTCTTTCCGACACAGAACCTTTCTCCCTGAACCTATTACAAAGTCGAGATATCACACTTTGGCTGACTTGGAGCCTTTCCGCTACAATAACCTGAGTTAGGCCACCCTGTAGCATTCCGATAGCCCCCTTAGCCTTAGCGTTTGTTAATTTACGTCTTAGCATTTTCAGAAAACTCGTTTCAAATCGAACCCGTTGATAAACTGACTCCATTTCGAAATAAGAACATTCATGAAGCATATGCGAAGAACCAAACTTCAGAAAAAAGGCGACCAGATTGACGAAATGTCTCGTACTGATTTTTATTGGATCGATTTAAGTTGTTTTTGAGTTTTAAATGATTTTACAGCGATTTTCTAGAAGATTACTTACATACTTTTTAAATCGAATGAATACGATATCCCTAACTCTTGTACAGGGTGGGCATATTTCGATGTTTTAGCACTACAACTTTTGAACTAGAGGAGATAGACAAAATCTGATACCCCATTCTCGATCTCTTTTTCGGAAAAACTGACTACCTTCTTTTGTTTTCGAGTTATAAGCGAAAATTGGAAAAATGGTGATATCGGAAAAAATTTATATCTCCGCCAATAATGACGATAGAGCTCTGAAATTAAAACATTATACAGGAACTTTTCTACGTAGAATCCAGTGGCATGCTCGCTTTTTTTGCAGCATTTTTAATTACGAAGCTATGACTCAAAGTTATGTTTTTTTGAAGAGGAACACTAGATTTCTTTGCCATTTTCTGAAAGCTTAATTTTTCTGATTTCAAAAATATATAACATCGTATGGTTCGTATCAATAAATCAATATGAGTATAGAAATTGGTTAAGCACCTATATTCATCTGAGTCTCAATACTTTCTTGGTTTCAATTGTCGCTAATCACGAAAAATTTAGTATCGTATAATTACCACAATTTCTTTCTAGTAGTCTCTTCATTTCTATGCTCTTGTCATTGAAAGCTACATTTTTCTGTGCTCATCAACAGTTGAAACCATAAAAAGTATTGAGACTCACATGAGAATAGGTTTTTGACTAATTTCTATACTCATATTGATACAAACTTTATGATTTATATATATTTTTGAAATCAGAAAAAATTAAGCTTTCAGAAAATGTCACAGAAATATAGTGTTTCCATTTAAAAACATAGCTTCCTAACTGAAAATGGTGCAGAAAAGACGACTACTGGATTCTACGTAAAAAAGTGCCTGTAGAATGTTTTAATTTCAGAGTTCTATCATCAGTATTAGCGGAGATATAAATTTTTTTCGATATCGCCATTTTTCCAATTTTTGCTTATAACTCGAAAGCAAAAGAAGGTAGCCAAAAATGAATAAAACTCTTGTTAGTTTCTCCGAAAAAGAGATCGAGAATGGGGTATCAGATTTTGTGTATCTCCTCTGGTTCAAAAGTTGTAGTGCTAAAACATCGAAATATGCCCACCCTGTACAGCAGTATATTCCCGACACAATTTAACATCTATTGGTATGAGGGAAATTTAATTTTTTTTTTCGAAAAATTTACTACAATTTTTTTCATCACAGCTCTATGAAATTGTCCGCTGCCTCTCTCCTGAAAGGCTGTTGATCCAATCGGTCGTAATGATTTCGAACTGGAAATAGTCATAGTCCGCTCGACACAGAAGCTGAAATGATGATAATAGCCTGGCACGGCTGATTATATATTTCCAATTTATATTGAGTAATCATTCTGGATGATTTGACCGGTCCGTTTCCCACTATAATTTTCGATTGAATCGAAATACCCCCCGAATGGAATTTTCGATCCGGTGTATTTATTTTTTAACCATGTCGGAATTTCGCAGCGATTGATGGGTAAATAAAATACGATATTTTCAGTGCGTTCCGTTCTGTTAAATTTTTTTCACATCGTTCACGAATAATTCATTCGATTTAAGGTCCAGATAGGATTATGTTGTGAATTTATGAATGCGAGGCATGTTCAAAAAGTAACTAAGTGCACCTATAGGCCAAGCAAATTAGCTTCAAAAAATGGTGTGCCTGGAAATAATTGCTGGAGTTCAGGAAACTGTTTTAATCATTCTTTCAGGCCTCTAATAAGAGTAGTTTGAGCTTTGCCTCAATTTCCCAGTGGAGCGTTTGTCGTGACGTTCAAAAAACCTCGAAATTTTCGGACTATTCCAGGTTTTTCTCGAATAGCTCCCAAACAGAGCACTTTATCAAAAACATAATGAAATTCAAAATTGTAAAGCATTCAATTCTGCTTCTGGAAAGAATAACGACATTATATTTTGAACAAGTAGTTTTAAAGAAATCATACGTCCAAATATGGCAAATTATCACGCTTATATTCACTATAAAACGAAAAATACCAATGAAACTACGAACTTCAGACAAAATGTCAAAGAATTAGAGTTGTAGACCATCATATTGTGATAAAAACGTAACCCCATTTTTCCAAACCACAATGTTAAATCGCGCAATAGCTCATCCTGCTGAGGATGATGATCATTTTATCCTAGCTAGTGCTTTTGAATTTGCTCAGCAGTCTCATGGGTTCGTGGATAATGTTGGGGAGGACACTGAGCTTCTTATAATTTTGATTGTTCTAGCCTCTTTGTGTATCAATTATTTTTTACTAGGGCCTGGAAAAGGTAAGCAAGACGACGTTGTCTTTTCTCCCTTGCACAACAAGTTTTGATCTGTTCCGAAAAACAACATATTATTCCGTCATGCTTTTAATGACTGCGACACTACGTCATCTCTTTCGATAAAGGAAAAACGAAATTCCCAAATAGGTCTGAAATCAACACAAATCTGCTGAAAGAAGCAGAATTGTTCAGAAAATCTTATGCTTCTCCCGATGAGGTCGACGAGGCAGGAAAGAAATGCAAGGCAGCCCTTTATAAAAATTATTTCAAGCAATTAAATGTATTGTGGTACGAGATGTTTGAAAAATTGTTAACCAAAACCTCATTTAATCTTGCCTCTGTGCCTCCAACTGAAGCAGCACCTCGACAACACTCGCTAAGGACATACATATGTAAAATTGTTCTTAGTAATGAGTTGTATTGTTAGTTATGAGTTTATGAGTCCCACATTTGCTATTATAATTGATTTAGTTGATTTTCAACGTCTTCAGGAATTTCAGTTGTCCTTCAAAAAGACACTAGAAACATGAGGGAAAAATTTGTTGGTTTTCGAAACAGAGAACAACTTGTAGTGCAAGGAAGAAGATACAATTTATCGTCTTGCTTGCCTTTGCCAGGCTTCATAAAAAAAATGTTGGTGCACATAGGGGCTGAAGCAATCGAAATTACAAGAAGGTCAGTGTACTCCTCAACAATAACCACACATTCATGGGACTGCTGAGCAACTTCAATAGCACAAGCTTCGATTAAATGATCAGCATCCTCAAAAGGATGATCTATTGTGATACATTGTGGATGGGAGGGAGCGGTTTACGTACTTATCACAATTTGATGGTCTACAACTCTCATTCAATAACAGTTTGTTCTAACGCTCGTAGTTCCAAAGATATTATATGTTTTATAATGAAAAATGTGTTTTTTTCGAAAAGTGTAAAAATTTGCCATATTTGGATGTATGCTTTCTATAAAACTACTCGTTCAAAATATAATATCGTTATACTTTAAGAAGCAGAATTTAATGCGGAACACTTTTGAATACTTCAATGTTTTTGATTAAGAGCTTAGTTGCTATCTTATTAGAGGCCTAAATAATTGATTTAAACAGTTTCCAGAACTCCACCAATTATTTCCAGGCAGAAGTCCAATTTGCTTGGTCTACTACCCAATTTTTGTGAATTAAAAAAAAAAATTATACTTATTGATTCTTCCACGAGAAATTTCATGAACAGTTTTATCCAGTGAGATTTCTGCAGCACAACTCGGTTTCACAGTATGAATCGCTAAGAATTCCGAGCATGCCATGTCCGATTCGTGGAGTCATAAGCTGAAAATTGAGGCAATTTCCAGCTTGTCGCTGAATTCTTATCTGGACTCGTCTTGAATATGGCCAAGATTTCCAGATCAGCAGAAACGGAAGATTATGTGAACTCGGCTCAGGGTGTGCAACAAAGGGACAATAAGCCACATATTCTTCTTGGAGAATACTCAAGGATGCAGTACAGGGTGCGCAAAATTGGTGATACATGAACTACAACTTTTCAACCCAACGAGATGAAGGAAAATGAATGACACATTACTGTCTTCTTTTTCAAAGGAACTGATAATGCTATCAACTGCATTCCTCTATCTTCATTTGTTTTCCAGTTATGAACCAAAATTGAAATTAAGGCGATTTCAACTTTACTCATTATCTCTGTTCCTGTTTGCGCTAGAATGTTGAAACTGAAAGCAATGATTAGAGAGTTAGAAAGATATTAAACGCCCTTAAATCTGTGATACTAAAATCCTACTACGATTTTCGGCTAGTTTCTTACTTTTGACACCTAGAGGGCGCTGAAAACATTAATCAGTACAGAAAACTATTTTAATAGGCGCGAAAATCGAATTATACTCCTCATAAATTTCCATTAAATTGAGTATTTTTTGTCGAGCTTTTAAAGAAACATCCTGATCGACAAAACAAAAGCAGTAAGATATTTTCCATCTACACATTCTTTTGAATCAAATGAAATACGCTCCTGGATTCTTGATATTTTCATTCGAAATGATTGTGTAAAATCAACTACAATGCAATAATTATGAAATTGAGCACATTCCAAAAATTTGTTCACATATTAGGGAATTATTATAACAATTTCAAGAACTTATTCATACAGTGAAATCTCAATAAAATGGACCCGATTCATACATATCTTACCCAGTGTATTTTCACGTCAATGAGTCTAGAGGGTCTAGTAGATGAGTCGAACTGCTGGAAGGGTCGTCAAGAGAACCTCCATCTCTATAAGTTGTTCATTGCCTCTATGAGTGGAACTTTTTGATCTAATGAATGATACCGAAAAAGATTCGGTTCGCAAACAAATCACGTGATGAATATCATATACGATTTCTCGACCTCTGAGGACATGTTTCCAGTGCTCAGACGCTCGTTTCTCATTGATGATGATTTCGTGTTTACCTGAGTTTTTCTCCCAATGAAGTGAAGTCTCACTTGAATAACTCGACTGTTTGGTGAGCCGAACAATGTATAAATCGAACAGTTCTTTTGGTCCCTAGGAGTTCGACTCAACGAGAGTCCACTGTATATTAATTACAGAATGTTTGAACAACAATAAAAGAAAAATATCAGAGGGGTACAACAAGACCTGTAGGCCAGCCCAGCAAGATTTCCTCATGCGTTTTCCAGATCAATATATTTTTGCCCCGAAAACTCTATCCATTTGACAGCATTGAAAATAAAAAGCAATGAACAAGATAGTTATATGATGCGAGCTTTAAAACTTACATTTCCCTCCTTTTTGGTAATAAAAAGAATGCACATTCAAGATTATTCGTTCTATTATTTCTGCAATTAATCACCATGCATTATAAATGTCAGCCAGTTTTTAACACAAAATTTATAACAGAGAAACACTCAAACAAAGATTATAGAATGAGCTAGGTGCTACTCTTGTAGATTTCGATATTTCAGTGGAAAATACGTGTATACAAGAAAATGCAACCGTCGCTGAGCAAAAATATTTATTCAAGTATTTCTTTCAAAATTGACAACAACTCACTAATGATCTCTATATAATTTTTGCCAAATATTCACATCACTGTAGTCGGTTCGTTTCCCATCTTTATCATCTATAATCTTTGACTGAAACCTTATACATACAGGTTTTTCATAGCAATCCAAAAGCGTACTATGTTTTTTCCCAAGATTTTTTCTTGATGAACTATAACACAAAATTGTGTTTCTGCTTATGGAAACAATAGTTTATTATGACATCTTGTTTCGTCGTTTTTCGTTCATGTTTTTTTTTTTTAAAACCTTTATTCAGAAAATATATACATTCCTAACTTAAATAAAATATAAAATTACAGTAATCACACGTGCATGCCTCTTGGGTTGTCCAAAATCAGAAACAGAAGATTTCTCGTGAGAAATACTCAATTCTCCTTCTTTCGATGAGGTGGTCTCTTTCCATTCTGAGGATTTCCTCGAAGTCTGTTGATGAGGTTTTCAATCGATTCATATTATAGTGGACGAGGGCTGATATGAACCATACCCATGTTTTCCTTCCTTTTTTCTCTTTCGGTGCGTCGGCTATTAGTTCCAAGTGATTCCGTTCGTTTATGTCGATTGAGAATTTGTTCATAAGTTTTCTTCTGATCCAACTCCATGCCTCTTTTCCGGTTTCACAAGTCTTCAAACGATGTAATATTGAATCCTCTGGATCTCCACATATAAGGCAGTTGGGTTCTGCTGAAATTCTATGGTTGTACATCTTGCTATTTACTGGCCAAATTTCATTGATACATCTGTATAGGTCCGCTTTCCATTCAGTATTTATTTCTGTCTCGTTTAGTGCTTTCCAAATGTTTTTCCAATTTATATTCAGGTATTTTTTTTCGATTGTGTTCTTTTCCTCTTGAAAACTCATTAAACTCGTGTATATTTCTTTGCACTTCAGTTGATTATTTGTTCTGAAATAATCCTTGTGTCTCTCATAGATCTTCCTTAAATTCCCAAAAGACCTTCCCCCAGTATATTTCCTTATTCCAGCTTCTGTAATTTCGTTTAATATGGAGTCATAGTTGATTTTGTTCGATCTCATCGTTTTAATAAATAGGGCTAGAGCTTTCATTTCTATATTATAAAGTTTGAAACCTCCTTTTTCTTCGGTCAATTCCAACTGAGCTCTACTCACTCTATAGAAATTGCCTTGCCAAATATAATTACCTGTTATTTTTACTATTTTTTGTCCGTGTTTATGGGGCAATGGTAGTACTTGCGCTGCGTACCAGGTTTTAGACATAACGTACAGGTTAACAAACCAGATTCTTCTAATCAAGTCCAGGTTCCGCACATAGTTCAGCATGAGTGTCGTTTTGATATTTTCTCCTATTTTCTGCCAGTTCGTGTTGATCATTTTATCGAATTCTTTCCCAAACCATATGCCCAAAATTTTTACTTCATCTGCTGTTTGAAATATCCGATCCCATTTTTCCTTTTCAGTTTTTCCAATTACGAGGATTTTGGTTTTTTTCTTTGCTCACTTTTAGGTTCGAGACTTCTTCAAACATTTGCATAATTTTTTCGATGTTCACGATTTCTTCCTCCTCTCGCAAAATTACGGTCAAGTCGTCAGCATAAGCTAAAACTTTCAGTTTTTCTTTCTTCATCTTCACTCCTTTTATATTTGTTTCTATCATTTTGATCAGTGGTTCTATTATTAGACAAAATAAGAGCATTGAAAGAGGACAGCCTTGTCTTATTGATTTGTTTACCTCAAAAAAATCAGTCAGGAACCCATTTATAATTAATTTTGATTTGCTTTGATTGTAGAGTGTCGTGAGTAGTTCTAGAATTTTCCCTTTCAAACCGATTTTTTTCAGTACATCCCATAAAAATTTATGTTTCACCATGTCGAATGCTTGTAGAAGGTCTATGGCAAGTAGTGCTATACTATCCAATTTTTCTATCTCTGAAAATATAATTAAATCCCGAAGCTTAACTAGATTGTTCATTATATTTTTCTGTTTTGGCGCCGCCTGACATTTACTGCCGATATCTGATATTTCTTCTTCTAGGCGCTTTGCTAAAATTTTCATAAGATTTTATAATCGCTATTCAGTAGGGTGATTGGTCTAAAGTTTTCTAATTTCGCTGGTTGCTTTTGTTTGGGATTAATACAATAACTCCGTGTGCAAATTCTTCGGGGATTCTAGATGCATTAGTAAAATACTGATTCAAAACTTGGGTAAACTCTTTACCTATACTGTCAAAAAACCGCAAGTAAAATTCGTATGGAAGTCCGTCTAATCCGGGTGTCTTTTTCTTCTGCGCTTCCTTCAATGTTTCGAGAACTTCTTCTAATGTGATTTCCGCATTGATATTATTTAAGTTATCTTCACTAACCCGTTCATTTAGCATATTGGTAAACTTCATTGCGTTTGTTTCCCGGTAAAGGTTGTTATCTGAATACTTCTCTTTGAATTTTGTGTATATATAGTTCGAAATTTCCCCTGTTCTTTTCATTACTTCGTTATCATTTTCACTTATGAGTTTCGTTATCATAGATACTTTATTATTTCTTTGTTTCATGAAATCATACAGAGAAGGTTTTCCATTGAAATTATCCTTGTTTTTGTCGCGAAAATTCCGTTCAATTTTTTTTTCTTTTCAATTTGAGCAAAATTCTTTTTACTTCTTGAAATAAAGCATAACTTTTTCGTCATAATAGAAAACATCAACAAATTTGAGAATGTAGAATAAAAAAGAAGAAAATGTACTAATCTATAACACGAAAATAACATATAATCTACATTTCATGTTATACCTAATGATGATGGACATATGAATGAAAATCGATTAAAAATTATTAAGACGTTTCGAAAAATGCGATGACAATCCTAGATTGATTCAATTCTTTATGTTTTCGAAATTCAGTCAAAAAGCTTACGAAAAGTTTGAGGAAAAAAACCATCATTTTGATGAGAAACTTCAACAAATTGCAGGCGTTTTTTTCTGATGTAAGCCTATTCATAATGAAATGTCAAACAGTACTTAACAAGAAGCAACAATCAATTGTTGAACAGGTTGTAAAATCAAGCAGTCTTGCTATTTCAAAGATGTATCACTCTAAAAAAAAAACTCCGATCCTAAATTCAATTTTCAATAAACGTGTTTAAACAAAAATAAAAACCGACTGAAGATCGGTCAAACCAGGTACTGTTTTTCATACCGCCCTATGCTTCTCGTCCTCTTTTAAAATCACATGCCATATTTCAATTCGTCTTACTCCAAGACGAAATGATATTCCTTCGGTCACGATATGAATCTTGCTGTAGACGCCATATTAATTTCTGGGATGTCGAAAAATATGGAACCTCATGGATATCACCAGTCATTCCTGTCACAAGAAGCCGGAGTGAATTACCGTCAACTCAACAGTTCGAAGCGTCCTGAAAGAAATATCATTTTTAATATTCCCTCCAACAGAAGAGATGGAATCATGTTTGACTGGGGATCGTTATTATTGCCAACTTTCGCAGACTCTCCTCGATTCATGCCCGTTTCGAGGAGTTTCCTTCGTTTAAGGTAAGATGAGAAAACTTTGCCACTAAAATTCTAAGGAAAATGGCAGAGCAGTCGAGATGACTTTTCTATTATATAGGCTATTGAAACATATCTGGAAAATTAGGTTCAAACTTCCTACTTTGAACCTCTCACGAAGTTTCGATTGAGCCTAATTAAACCCTGAAAATTTTCGCCCTTGGGGGAGTAAATTGAATATGATGCTTTGCTCACTCGCGTCGGGGAAGAAAAAATGGAGATATCACTTAGCGCCGGCGTGGAGTTATGGAGTTTCGAACTGCAACTATCCATTATTTTGTGCAGGTGAGAAAATTCGGTATCGTGAAAATTCTGGATCATTGATGATCAGGAAGTTCTGGAGCTTTCAAGACACGCTTTACGCGTTTGCAGAACTTGAAAAATGAGAAATATGTTACCGAATGAATATATATTCTTTTGATTGAGAGAGCTGAAATAATACAATACATATTGAAACGAAAAGGTAACTAGCTGGGGTTAGTGCAACACAGGAAAACCATACAGGTCTGTAGTATGATAAAATGAGGAAAAAAAACCCCAGGGAAAAAAAACCCTGACCTCACCTCAGAAAAAAAATTACTGAAAATATCATATCAGAGGATCTTGGTGCACATCTACGTGATCAGAAGAACATCTTCATGTAGTTCCTCTATGGGCAGCAGAGGAAAACAGACTCTTCACCAATCTACCCGAAATTCTAGATCTGGAATAAAATGAGACAAGAGCAGAAAAAACTAGTTATTTATAATGAACGGTTTTTGAATTAACCACCAATTGCAGAAATTCTTTCTTCATAAATTAGTTATGACAGGAATTTCACTATGTTTGAAAGAAATGAAAATACCTAATCAAATTTTCCTTTTTAAATTGCTAAACATAAGAAAACTCATGAGACAACAAGCTAAACTGTCATTTAGACTAAGCGAAAAATTAATGAGTACATAACTTTCAATTGTCCTCCTTCACGAAGAAGTTCATCTGTTGCCATGTGGGTTTCTCAGAAGATCTCAACACTATGTTCAGAGGCTGATTTCGGAACGTAATCACTCTTGTCCTTCGAATTCCTCCAATATTCAAATTTAAATTCTCAGCCTTGCTCTCTGATCGTGAGGGTTCTTTCGAACCAGGTACGACCATCGAAGTGATGATTTTTAGAAACAGATGTTTGAAGACTGCTATGGGACCCTAATGAAAGGAAATCATCTCCCATAGATGAACCAAGCATCTCATAACACAAGAAAACGGAATATTTTTCAGGACCAAAAATTTTTTACTCGCCTGCGGCTCGTCAGTTACGTCCTTGAGCCAGTAAAACCCGTTACCTTGCGTGTATTGCTTTATATTTTATTTGTTTCTCATTTGTAAAAAGGTTAGATAAATTCCAAAAATATCTCTATAATTTGTCGCAAATGTCGTAAGCTATGGAAGCGTTGCCATGAACTTGTCCGTTCATTTTTCTTTACATTTGTTTTGGCAAAAGCGAAAATGAACGTACCAAAAGAAATTATTGAGGCAGCCAGTAGTGTAGCATCAAGTTTATTACCTGCAAAATCAGCTCCAAGGTACGAGCGAGAATACGACGACTTCAAAAAGTGGCAGAACAAAAATAGTGTGATTTGGGTAACTGAAGATGTTTTTGTTGGTCTACTTGAATCAACTATCAACTAGATTCAGCCCCAATATTTTAGGCTAAATGGTCTATGCTGAAAAGCTGCTTGGAAATGAAAGAAAAATGCCTCTGTTCGCAGGTTTGTTTTCCTTGAAAAATTTATTGAAAAATATGACGTTAAGTTGTCATTTGCAGATTTCAAAAGGTAATAGCGTTTCTGAAACGAAAAAATGAGCGTTATACGCTTAAAGAGGCCAAGGTATTAAGTAAAGAAGAGGCTGAACAATTTCTTTTACATGCTCCTGATGACCACTGGTTGCTGGTGAAAATTGTAACAATATTTGAGATTTTTGGATGTTGTCGATGTGACGAAATTCTCTCCTTGAACATGAATGATGTAGAAGATATGGAAAAATACGTTATTGTGACATTGCGGAAAACAAAAAGTTTAAGAACAATAAGATTCACCATAACCGATGATGGCTGTAGCTTGAAGCCCTGCATGTTATACAGAAAATATGTAAATCTTCGGCCTCCTGGAACAGAAAGCCTAAGATTTTTCTTGATATACCGACATGGAAAGTGCATTTCCTTTAATGCTGGCCAGCACACTATTGGTGGTGTCCAAAGCAAATAGCGAAATATTTAGGTTTAAAACTCCCAGAGTTATACACCGGCCACTCTTTTCGCAGAACTGGAGCCACTATGGTTGCGGATTCGGGTGGAGATATTTTAGCACTAAAGCGTGCAGGAGGGTGGAAGAGCACCGAAATTGCGATGAGTTATGTCGATGATTCGGTCAACAAAAAAATCGGAATGTCTAGCAAATTATTTGGTAGTAAGGAGAGTACAAATGTTCTGCAGTCCTCGAGTTCAGCAGTTTCTGAGTCATCAGATGGTTCATCAGTATCAACTCTTTCATCATCAAAAATCTGTGTTACTGGAAATAACAATTGTACCATAATTTTCAGCATATATGACGATAAAACAAAAATTTTCTAATGTAAATAATACTACAAACTTGTAATAATTTTGCAAGTTAACTGTCAGTTTTAGAAGTTAGTGACTTGATCAAAGAAACTTTCTTGATTAATATTGTGTTTTTGTAAACTGACGTTTACAAATGAGAAACAAATAAAGTTCTTATATTGTATTAAAACCTAAAATAGGCCTGTCTGAGCGTTTCGCTCAGCGATGCTCGCCACAAACGTGATAACAGAACATTCCAAATGTCATCACAAGACCTTCCCCCCTCTAACAATTTATCGTTATTCCGTTTCATCTTCAGAAACTGCAACACAAACTTGAAATTCTCATTCGATAAATCACAAACACTACCCATGCGACGTCGCATGATATACTTTCGCAAAAAGTGCGAAACCCACATCCCATCGCAGACAACGGGGGTAGGGAAATGGAAGGGCATTTCCCGAAAGCAGGTTACAACAGGATAGGCACCTCCGGTTTGAAAATCTTCCACACCTCGTTTGCCCCTCTCGTCGCATCGATTGGACAAGGTTTATGTCCGCAGCGAGTGCCGTGAAAACTTTCAAGGATTTTTATTGCGGCTCTAAAAAACGACCCTCGAAATATTTCATCCGATACTTGAGCTTGTCTCGACCGAAAAATTGAATGTTCGAGTGTGGAAATGAAGTGGGGATTTTGAGTCGAAAGCCAACCAGACATTTTGAGAATGTTCGTTTTTTCGAGCGTGAGTTTGATACGTTTCGAAATGACAATGCGATAATTCGGAAAAATGGATTTATATTATTATCATTTATTTATTTGTCATTGAGGATGATAAATCAGGGATTCACGCCGATTAACTTTCATGAATACAAGGTGTCCTAAAAGGATAAGGGGTATTTGTATTCTCCAGGTACTATTTACTCTTGTTAATGTGTTATTACTTTGTTGATATTCCACAGGTGGAGAATTATGTTATTCAAGTTACAAAAAAAGAATTGTTCAAATCAAATCATTTGATTCAAATAAAAAATAGTTAGTACATGTCGTTCTGTGAATCAGAATACTGAAAAGGAAAATGCATAGACAAATTATCTTGTTTGTATATGAATTCGCGTGTTCTTTTTACTTCGCTGCGCTTAGTGCCGTTACAAAACCATATGGTCCTTTCTATGTCAAAACAAACAAATTGACTGATTTATATAGTGTTGACAGATTTGACATTGCTTAGCGCGTGCTCAACTAAGTCGTTTCTATTAGATATGCGGTGCAAGATCTGATACGTTAAAGCAGGAAAAGGCCTGTTTCAAACTTTAAGGGCTCCTCAGATAAGTCTGTCTTAACCAGAAAACGGTGCAAGTGGACATTACTCCCGTAATTTCATCATGAGCCTTGATTTTTCAACGGTTACCTATATACTGATTTCAGCACAGTAATTGTTTTTTCATTTTATGCATTAGTTCTCGAAATACAAGGTGGCCATTTGAAAACGAAACAGACGAGATTACAGACGAAATAAATTTTTTCGATAGAAATGCTCGGACAGGTCGATTTCTGTTTCGAGGGGGACAACTTAAGATGTAGGCTATGGACGCATAGCGCTTTAAACCCTTGCTACTACAACCCTCGCCCCCAATTTTTGAATAGGGAAGATGGGGTGAGTGATACCTAATTTGAAAGGTATTTTTTACTGATTTCAGCACAGTAGTTGTTTCTTCATTTATGGCTTAGTTCTCGAAATATTCTCGACTAAGCATTTGAATGAATGAAGTGATGTTTTCATGGCACTTGTAGTGATTTTTTGTGAAAAACCTTTCAAATGAGGTATCACTCACCCCACCTTCCCTATTCAAAAATTGGGGGTGAGGGTTGTAGTAGCAAGGGTTGAAGCGCTATGCGTCCGTAACCTACATCTTAAGTTGTCCCCCTCGAAACAGAAATCGACCTGTCCGAGCATTTCTATCGAAAAAATTTATTTCGTCTGTAATCTCATCTGTTCCGTTTTCAAATGGCCACCCTGTATTTCGAGAACTAATGCATAAAATGAAAAAACAATTACTGTGCTGAAATCAGTATAAAAATACCTTTCAAATGAGGTAACACTCACACCATCTTCCCTATTCAAAAATTGGGGGTGAGGGTTGTAGTAGCAAGGGTTGAAGCGCTATGCGTCCGTGACTTACATCTTAAGTTGTCCCCCTCGAAACAGAAATCGACCTGTCCGAGCATTTCTATCGAAAAAATTTATTTCGTCTGTAATCTCGTCTGTTCCGTTTTCAAATGGCCACCCTGTATTTCGAGAACTAATGCATAAAATGAAAAAACAATTACTGTGCTGAAATCAGTATAAAAATACCTTTCAAATGAGGTAACACTCACACCAGCTTCCCTATTCAAAAATTGGGGGTGAGGGTTGTAGTAGCAAGGGTTGAAGCGCTATGCGTCCGTAACCTACATCTTAAGTTGTCCCCCTCGAAACAGAAATCGAGCTGTCCGAGCATTTCTATCAAAAAAATTTATTTCGTCTGTAATCTCGTCTGTTTCGTTTCCAAATGGCCACCCTGTATTTAATTTTTCTCTATTTTTTAGTTGAGTATAGTTTAGTTTAGTTTTTAATTACTTTTTTCAGTTTTCAACTCTAGTCATTTGTGAAATCGATTCGTTCTGCCACATTTCGTAGAACAAAATCATGCTAGAATATTTCATTCTAACCCAGTTTTCATGATTATAATTATAGATGAGAGATATCTTGATAAAATGTGGCACAAGCATTTTTAGCTCAACACAGTGCGAAGCTTATTATTTATAAGCGATTCATGTTCATTTAATGAAGTTCCACCGGAATATGGTTATAATATACTGCTCCCACAAAATCACATTCAAACGTTTTGAAAAGTGTGTAATTTTCGAGAAAATCGCTGTAAAATCATTTGGAACCCAAAAATAACTTGAATCGATCCAATGAAAATCAGTATAAGACATTATGTCAATATGGTCGCCTTTTTTCTACAGTTTGGTTCTTTGCTTATGCCTCATGAATGTTCTTATTTTGATATGGAGTCAGTTTATCAACGGCTTCGATTTGAAAGGAGTTTTCTAAAAATGCCAAGACGTAAATTAACAAACGCTGAGGCTAATAGGACTATCGTGATGTTGGTTTGCTGATAATAGTATACTTTGATGTTGAATTTAAAATAGTTGAATTTGAAGTTAAATGTCAGAGACTTGTCTGAATACTCAATAAAAGTCAGTTGTGTTTTATTTCTTATATATTTTGGATATTTTAAGTGCTATTATCTATACAGACTTTTCTCCATATACGTTTTGGTGTGCAAAGTCAGTCACCGGGTAGGTGCAAGCTCACAAACGTAACACTACAGGGTGGCCTAATTCAGGTTCTTGTAGCAGAAAGGCTCCAAGTCAGCCAAAGTGTGATATCTCGACTTTGGAATAGGTTCAGGGAGACAGGAAAGACAAAGGTTTGGTGGGCGACGAAAAACAACACCTGCTCAGGATCGTTTCATCACCGTTTCGGCGAGAAGAAAGCCTACATCTATGTGTAGAATGATACGGAATACTCTTCAAAATGCAGATGGGCTCCAAGTTTCCATCGAAACTGTTATATTGTTCAGCCTGTATATGCGCAGATATGTTGATACGCATAAAAACTAACATATATTGTTCCCACTACGTATTCGTTGTTCCAGAATAAATGAGTATTAAGTTGAATCTCGTTTGAATTATTTCAATTTAACCTCAAGTTATACAGAAACCATCAGACTACGTCTGAGAGAGGTGAATATAGGTTCTAGACATCTATTAAGAGGAGTTCCATTAACACGTGGCCATAAGCATCGAAGACTGGAATGGGCAAGACAACATTTCAATTGGAACGATAAATGGCGTAGTGTCCTCTACACTGATGAATCCAGATATCGACGATTTTTAGATTCTCGAAGAATAAGGGTATGGACAATCACACGTATACCTCCTAATCGTCGCTATGTCCAAGAAGTCCATCCATTCCGAGGGGGTAGTCTTATGGTATGGGCGGGATATGTTTCAGCTGGCGCAGAGATCTACACATTTGTCCTGGGAATATGACCAGCTTACACTATAGGAGCATGTCATTGACAATGTTTTGCCACATTTTCACGCTGCTATTGGTGAAACTGTTCAATTTCTAGACTATAACGCTAAACCGCACCGTGCAGCCATAGTTGAGAATGCGCGCAAGTAGCTTGGCATTTCACATTTACCAATACCTCCACACTCGCCAGATTTGAATTGCATAGAACATGTATGGCATATGCTCCAAAGAAGATTAGATAATCATCAATTTACCCCAGAATCCTTAAATTATCTGAGAGAGCTTCTGCCCCGTTTATGGAACAAAATTCCTCAAGAAATGTTCAACAATCTCGTGTGTAGTATACAAAGAAGATGTGGGGTGATTTTGAAATTTGGCGAATTATTATAGTTGGTTATAACTTCTGCGATTTAAGTCAATATCCATAACTCATGTGGAGCAGTCTATTTTATTCGGAACTATCGACAAAAAACTTTCACCCACACGAATTTCAGGCAGAAGTCCAGCTTGAACTCCGTTATTGAGCACGGGGCACAAAATGGGTAGGCGCAGAAACCACCCCTGAGCCTTCGTAGTCAATACCGCACGTGATCCCGTGTTATTCCGGTCTAGTCTACGATCCCATGTAAAACACGGGTAGATGGTTATCGGAATCGTGCGGTGTGCTGCCGTGATAGAGGCATTTTCCTTCTATGGATTCATTAAATCTTTCCGACGCAAACGTTATACACGTTACACAATCCGATGCGTTAATAAAAGATAACACTTCCTTATCTGCGACTTTCCCGCTTCCGGGGTAGAAGGCTCCCTTGGAAATTACCCCTAGGGGTTCGATTCAGCATGTATTAATCAATTTATGGCGGAGTTTGTTTTTATGTTTATTTGGGGGGATGTTTTATTTCTTGTCTGCGTGAGAAATGTGCCTTCGCATTTGCTAAATGTAGGTGTACAGGGTGGGCAAAATTTGTGATACCTAAACTACAAATTTTTAACCGTGAGAGATAGAGGAGAATGAATGACACCTTACGGTGTTAGAGAAACTGATAATGCCGTCAAATGCATATCACACTCTGGGTGACTTGGAGCCTTTCCGCTACAAGAATCTGAGTTAAACCACCCTGTAGCATTCCGATAGCCCTATTAGCCTCAGCGTTTCTTAATTCACATCTTGGAATTTTCAGAGAATTCATTTCAAATCGAAGCCTTTGATAAACTGACTCCATTTTAAAATAAGAACATTCATAAAGCATGTGCAAAGAACCAAACTTCAGAAAAAAGGCGACCAGATTGACGAAATGACTCATACTGATTTTTATTGGATCAATTTAAGTTGTTATTGAGTTTTAAATGATTTTACAGCGATTTTCACGGAGATTACATACTTTTCAAAACGATTGAATACGATATCTGTAACTCTTGTTGAGCAGTATATTATAACCATATTCCAGTGGAATTGTATTCATCAAATGAGCATAAATCGCCTATAAAAAATAAGCTTTGCCATGAGTTGAGCTAAGACGCCTTAGCCACATTTTATCGAGACATCTGTCATCAATACTTATAACCATGAGAACTGTGTTAGAATGAAATATTCTAACATGATTTTTTTCGACGAAATGTGGCAGAACGAACGGATTTGACAAATAATTAGAGAAACACAGTTACCTGTTTGTGAGACTGGTTGTTGAGAACTGAAAAAAATAATTAAAAACTGAACTAAACTATACTTAACTAAAAAATAGAAAAAAATAAAATGAAAAACATACATGAGTACCCGTTGAAAAATCAAGACTCATGAGTAAATAACAGGAGTAATGCCCACTTGCACCGTTTTCTGGTTGAGACAGACTTATCAAAAGCGGATGATGATGATCCAAAATCTGTTGAGGTTGGGAGAATTTTTTCAGCAATAACATTTTTATATGCAATGGAATGATCAACATTGCCCTCGGCTACCGTCGTAGACTTCCATCCACTATGTTTTTTTTAATCCGTAATATTTGCTCCTGATTTTGCTAGCAATGAAGCGGAGGATCTTCGAAAACAATGTCCTGTATATTGCTTTGGTTCTGGCAGTTTGATCAATTCGGAAAGAATAGATGGAATTTTCCCAAATATATTGATACCAACTTATTCTTGTATTTCAGGAAAATCGACGATGTTTCATGACAGAAGGGGGCAGTGCAAAGTACTTATGAACATAGTCTACATACTTCCCAATAATACTGAAAGAACGACTGACTTTCGTTTTTGTATTTGGAAGTTGTATAACCAATGATTTATTCGTTATTTCGATGCCTTCCACTGATAAATTACACAATTCTTCACGCCGACAGTCTCCAAATAATCCGAAAATAGTTGCAACCTAAACCATAAAGTATTTCTCATTTGGTGCCTCCTTTATAAACTTTCCAACTTGTTCACGAGTGAGAATTTTCGATTTTTTGGGGCGATATCCTTCACTTTTCTGTTTTAAATATGCCATTATTCTAAAATATTCACTAACACCCACACCATTTTTAACAAGGGCGCTTGACTCCTTCAATGAAAATTTTCTCCAAAAAGTTGATGAACTCCATATTTTTGATTTTTCTTCCCAATATGCCAGGAAAACAGTTTCACTGAAGTTCCCTTCCACATTTTTCAATTTAACACCAGGTGAGGAAATTGTTATATGCAATATCGTACCGCTGAACAGATTTTCTAGGTAGGAGTTCCAGATTTGCTCTTCTTGCAGGCTCTTCAATATCCAGAGGTACAGCCAAATCGTCATTTTTATTAATAACTGGACTATCGACAAACATATCAAGCAGTTAAAAACCCAAGACGAAAATTGGACAGGAACGAAATTCAAATGACAGCGTCTTCTCTCATTTGTTAGTAATCATAACATTGGCAACGTTTGCCATGCACAACAACCTTTTGATTATTTGAATATTAAAATGCATTTTGAAGTTTATTGTCATTGCAAATTCGGATATTTCATTATCAAAATAGAGCAGTTGTACAAAAAACATTGTATGTTGTTCCTGTTTCGTTTATTTTGTTTGTGAAATTGTTCGGCTTATTTCACAAACTTTTTCAATCACAAAAAAAACGTTACTTTCAACACTGATATCATAAATAACTATATTTTTTTTTTTTTTTTGGAAAAATAATGTGTAACGATATTTGAGGTGTCTCGACTTCTGGGTCATTTACACCACGTACTACAAAACAACAACCTAATAAACTTTACAAATTTCAAATATGATTAAAAACATTTATAGCATTAAGAAAACGGAACAATCGTCTTGCGCTAGTCGGGTCCACATCTGGGACATCTTTCAGGGTGTTATCCAATGCTGCAGCTCTTCTTTCTTCTTCGAATCTGGGGCAATCTACAAGCATATGCTTTACGGTATGGTTGTGGTTGCAGGTGGTACACAAGAGAGGTTCTTCACCTACTAGGTGGTGTTTGTGGGTTATGGCTGTGTGACCTATGCGTAGTCTTCTCAAAATGATTTGCTCCTTACGATTGAGTGGTGTTACTGGAGATCGTTTAATCGTTTTTTCGCAGTCGTGGAGCTTTGAATCTTGTTGGGACCAGCGGGTTTGCCATGATTTGAATGACCTGGACTTATAGTATGTCTTCACGTCTCCAGGGACTTGAAGATCCTCTGTTGGCTCTGTAGATGTTGTTTTTGCCAAGTTATCAGCTCTCTCATTTCCAGGCACTTCTATATGTGATGGAATCCACAAAAACTCCACCGAAATATCTTTCTCATGCAGTTGATGTACTGTAGTCAATATCTGGTTTACCAGTGGAGAGTTAGTACTGCGTGTCTTCAGTGCTTTGAGAGCGGTCAATGAGTCAGAGCAAATTAATATGCTGTGGTGGTTAAATAACTATATTTGTAAATGCAGTTTTCGAGGAGATGTAAATTGCAGCCCTTAAATTCATGATCACCCTTGATATTCAGAAAATCCAACCAGACCTCATCAAAGATCGACTCCCATTCAGCCCTATTAACTGCAATCCGCGTCATCGGATGCAAACAGCCAGACCTTTCGATTTCCCAGTTTTCCTTTCACCTCCCGCCACCTCAAAAACTTTGATTAGTTCCTTATCCGCAGAAGAGGTAAATGATCTAAAAGAAGATTGAACAGCAATTCCTCTAATTGAATTCATCTCCCATGAAATTGCGTCTGCCCCCGGGAGCGTTCTCAAAAAAATCACGACAGCACCGAAATGTTGGCCACTTCGTCTTTGTCTTTCCAATCTTGGGAAAAAGGCGAAGGCGAACGGGAAATCGGGTTGCCGGGGACTCACGGAAACTTTTAATTGGATTAGAATCTAATTTGACCGGAGTGACCACAGGCCGAACGCCGTGGCACGGGAGCTGTCTGAAAGCAAATCAATTTATTCATTAATATTTTATTTAACGTCGGACTCGTTTTCTGTTGGAGCGCAGTTTCGCTCCTCTAGGAATCAATTCCCTGAGCAGCGGCGGGGAAGTGAGGGGAATTGGCTAGGACCGTATTTATTCGTACTTCTTTGGTTTATCAGAATTGTAGTGCGGGCTGATTGCTCTATTGATTTTACTACTTACCAGTAATTTTTCTCTTTGTTTTTTCTTCGATGTCGACATAAACCTCAGAACATAAATACAACCATAGTCATGAAAAGTGCCTCGAAATATTCAATAGAATCTAATAGGTGATTATTGGAAAAAAATTGAGAGAAACCTTATTTTTGTGTGAAAGGGGCCTCTATTTCAGAGCAAGACACCTCTGAATTTAACACCCCGAATCGTGTAATGCCAATATTTCACTAAAATGTTGCATACATCCCATACGTTATACAGGGTATCCCAAATTGCTTGTTTTCGGCTGTTTCTGGTACTTCTAGACTTGACAGGTAAAAACGTTGAAAGGAGCACTGGGCTCGATTTCCGTGAAAACACCAGTAGTGAAAACCGTTTCACGATATCTTCATTTGTTTTGAAGATATAACAAAATTTTGAAATTTTTTTGATTTAGAAGATATGCCATAACTTTTTCATTTTCTAAGATATCTGAAAAAAATAAAAACTTTCAACAAGTCCTTTTTCACTGGGAATAAGACATTACTTAAAATTTTTTCATTTTAACATTTTTTTCATGGTATAGGATGAAAAAAATGCGTTCGTTTTTAAAATAAAAAAATGGTTTTTTACAAGAGGAAGAAAATTTAATATTGTTTCTTATTTCTGGTGAAAAAGCGCTTCTAGAAAATTTAAATCGTTTTAAAATATTTTCGTAAATAAAAAAGTTTTCGAAATGGATACCGACAGGAAGAAGAAAGAGAGGGAGACCAAGGAAGAATTAGAAGGAAGGAATATCAAGGGCCATGAATGAGAGAAACATTTCTGAAGATCAATGCAATGATCGTCTGGCGTGGAAATTAGGCATCGGACAACGTCAGAAGACGTTTTGAAACCGACAATATATATAATTTTTCAAAATAAAAAAAATTGAAGCTATCGTGAAACAGTTTTCACTCATAGTGTTTTAACGAGAATCGAGCCCAGGACACATTTCGAAGATTTACTTATCTGGTCCAGAAGTACCTAAAATAGTCAGAATAAAGCAATTTGGGATACCCTATACAGGGTGTTTAAAAAAAAAAGGGGATCCCCCACTAGGATAGATAGAAAACTGAAAAATGATAGGGGTTTGTTGAGTAGAAAATTCGTCATGCGTATTCAAAATACGCATTAGATTTTGCCGAAACTACTGGCAACATTATTATGAAATTTTATATGAATATGTTTTGGAAGCTGATATATCTAATGAGTGTGTTTTGATGTCTGACTCTCATAGAGGGCGCTAGTTACACGGTTCGTACCGAGTTGCTTTGAACATTTTATAATAAATTCATAAAGATAAATTTTGAGCGATTTAAACATCATTCAATTTCACACCAAAAAGGTACTCTTGATTAAACTTGATACTGTGCACCGCTTCCGGAATATTTTGATCTGATAACTATGAGGTAATAATTGATGCTGATATAAAGTTATGATGAATGTATCAATTGATCCAAAAATCACAAGAAAAATTTCAAAAAAAGTGAAAACATAAAGAAAATTCACTTCTCTCCTTTAATTTTTGAGGTTAATTTACCTATTTTGCATATTTTTTTTTTCAAGGTACGACGAAACTTTATAATCCAAGGAATTGAAATCTCATGACCTAGGAGGCCAATGAATCGGTCTTTTACACTTCTACCAATCCATCGATTCGAAAAATGGTTACTCAACCGATTACGACACCTTCTATCAATGTGACGTGGAGCTCCATCGTGCTTAATAATTGAAAATAATAATAATCAAATATTTCATCAATACTTTATACCAGCATCGGTTATTGCTTCATAATTTTTAAATCAAAATACTCCGCAAACGGTGCACAGTATCGAGTTTAATCAAAAGTACCTTTTGGTGTGAAATTGAATGATGTGTTAGGATCGCTCAAAATTCAGCTTATAAATCTTATATCAAAAAAGTTATGTTCAAACAACTTGGTACTAATCGTGTAACTAGCACCCTCTATGAGAGTCAGACATCGAAACACATTCATTAGATATATCAGCTTCCAAAACATATTCGTATAAAATTTTATTACAATGTTGCCAGTAGTTTCGACAAAATCGTAAAAAATTTGTATATTTTTTTCTTTTTCAACGATCTGTATCTTGAATACGGATGGCGATATGAAAATTTTTACTGAATAGACTCCTATTATTTTTCTGTTTTCTATCTTTATTAGGGAGGGGGTCATCTTTTTTCGTAACACCCTGTGATTCTGACATTGTTTGTAAATTTTTCTGTTTCTTTCATTTTTTTTTCGAAAGAATACGTCGCTAATTATTGTTTTAACAAAAGTTTGAGTGTTATTGCCAACAACATTTTTGCATTTGCACGAATGCTTTTTGTTGAAAAGTATTACTTTGCATTGTATATTTTTGATATTTTCACAGGAGAAATTAGAGACGAGGCTAGTTTATGAGTAACAAATGATTCTGCATAATATATATCGTAAGGGTAATAATTTGAAAACAGTTAACTTGTTAATAAAAAAATACTGCGAACTTAATTATTTATGGTTATGGTTTTCCGATGTAGATGAAGATAGAGGGTAAAATGAAGTAGCAGCATCCCATGACATTAATAATAAACTGGTTTCAAGAAATGCTTTTCTGTTTATTGTCCTGGAAGAGATTTTGCTAGCTCTTGGAACGTTAAGCACCCTCTCGGTACAGTCAATTCGCTACGTTTATTCACACTCTAATAGGTGCATGAAATCTAAAAATATTTTGCACAGTCAAGAATCTTCGGCCTCAAATTGAAAATGCAATTCATATCAATTATAAGGATTATTTCTGTTCCGAATACGAGCAGTAAGAATGAATAATTGAACAATTCATTCACCAAAAATCTCTGTTGCAATATAAATCATGCTGTCACAGTGAAATTCGGAAACATTTCTTCTCGAAGAAATTTACAGTTGATGATTTCTCTTAGATGCATGGGGATGTCCGTCAGAATATCTAACAAGAACAGCAATAGACAGGATGTTTTTCTTCATATTTGAGGCTTGAACGACCAACCCCCTAAGAGAGGGTGCTTCAACCCCTAAAAATTGAAAAGGGAAGAGGGGTTGAGTTATACTTCATTTCAAAGGTCTTAGAAGCCTCTTCACAATGGTGTATGAAAAACGTAATTTCGATGCACCATTTTCTCCAAAAATCAGTTTATTAACTCAAAGTTTTGTGACTCAGCCTGAAAATTTGAAAGAACAACGCCAACGAATTGCAAATGAGTTTCGTCAAATAATTTCAATTATGCTGAACCATGTTAAGGACGGTTTTCAGTCAAGATCATTTCATGGAAGTCAATCAAGGAAAATTTGATTTAAAAA
>CM076614.1:33982304-34151391 GCA_038502775.1 Hippodamia convergens
AATATACTCACAAGTCGAAAACACAGCGAGCATCGCATTGAAAGAATGAGAGAAGAAACCAAGGCTCAATGTATATGACAACAAAAAAAGAATGATTTAACTTTCATTCAATTGAAGAACAAAATTGTAGAAAAAAAATAATCAACATTTTTGAGATTTACTTACTGGCTACAGCAAATTTCTCATTTTATTCCTTTTCCAATACATTCGAAAAATCGAAAATGATTTCATTCAATTTCAGCGACACAAACGAACGATTCGAATAATTTGTAATGTATTCATTGTACGAACGCAAAAACTCGATATTTTAATGCAGAAAACCTTAACGAGGTCGTAAAAAAGTTAATCGGAGACTTGTGTAATTGAGAAAAGTGAACGATCATTAATTCCTTACACCATGAAATAATTAATAACAGTGGATTTTAATCGCAGATATCGGTTGAAATAAATCCGAGAATTTTACGTGTTGATGAAAATTCTTCAGGATTTCTTTGTCAGTCTCTGGAATAAAATTAATGATTGAAATATTTTGGATAATAGAAGAAAAATCTATGTCAGGGGGGCAAACCATTCGAAACAATTGTTGCCAAACAATTAAACAAGAAATATCACTTAGAACTATAAAAATTGTGAAGTCCATTTCATCAGAAAGTTCGTGAATTGATAAAAATAATCAGAATCATGAAAATTGTTGGCTTTTTCATTTAACATTTGTTGCAGAGACTGGGAGAAAAAAATCCAAAAAAATTTTCAGAAAAATAAAAATTTCTCGAGATGAAAAAAAATTGCAAACCCACTTCTCGAATCCAGAACGTCCGACTGTGCACTCTTGTTGACAATACACTCACAGCATCAGTGGATCTTACGCGCACAGTAGGTAGCTAATGATTGATAGCAAGCAGACGGTAATGGAACAACTAACAGTCTTGTCACCTTGCTACTCATATATATGCAATAAGTATTTCAGTTACAATAATCCACTTCGCGGCTTTTGGGTTTGGTTTCGCAAATCTTGGTCAGGTGTAAAGGTCAACGGTGGAGTAGGCTGATGCAAATGGACAGCTTTAACTTTTCGTTCTTTCGATTCAGATAAGAATGTTGCAGATTGTATACATTCTCATGTTATATTCTTGAAAAAGTTATTTATGATGTGAGTGTTAAAAGTGACTTTTTATTTTGTGAGTGAAGAAGTGAGAAATGAACGGAGCGAATTGAACAATTTCACGAACAAAATAAAATCACTTTTAACACAAATACCGTACAATGTTTTTTGTACAACTGCCCTATTTTGATAATGAAATGGGCGAATTTGCAATGACGATAAACTTCAAAATGCATTTTTATATTCAAATAATCAAAAGGTTGTTGTGAATGGCAAACGTTGCCAACGTAATGATAACTAACAAATGAGAAAAGACGCTATCATTTGAATTTCGTTCCTGTCCCATTTTCGTCTTGGGTTTTTAAGTGCTTAATATGTTTATCGAGAGTTCAATTATTAATGAAAGTGACGATTTGGTTGTTCCTCTGGATATTGAAGAGTCTGCAAGAACAGCAAATCTGGAATCTTGTGTGAATATTTTGAAGTAGTAGCATATTTAAAACTGAAAAGTGAAGGATATCGTCCCAAAAATTGATAGAGCTTTTTCATTTCTTTCAAATTTTGTGACATTTCTGTCATAAATATTTATAAACCTCCCAACATTATTTGGGCAAGAAATCTGAATGTTGATGTTTTTTAAAGTATAAAATGCATTTGATTTTATTCTGAATAATCAGTTACTTTTCTGCTTTTGTCTTTTTTCATTTCAGATTAAGAATTGCGAGTCGTTTTGGGAAGAATCTGTCTATCCAAGCCTATCGACGGATAACATGAAGATGATCACACTGATGTCTTTCAAGATTTTCCTGATATTTAATATTTTATGTTATTTTTTTACGGGGAGATAGGTTTTTTCGGCTGAGGTTTTTCCCCTGGCTGTATAGTATCGTATGATACTAGTGATGAGAGTATCGTATGATTCTATAGTAACATACGAAGAATGTTATGATACCCCGTTCTTTTTTACCTCAGCTTAGGTGCTTTTTGTTTCAACATTTATTGTATTATTTTAGCTCTCTTTTTCATAAGAATATAATATATATATATATATATATATATATGGAAAGTGTGTACACTATTTTCATAAAGTACTTTGCACTGCGCCCTTCTGTCATCAAACATCGGCTTTTTTCCTAAAATACATTAATGTTAAATGCACTGCCAATCCAGTTGGTAATAATACATTTGGGAAAATTCCATCTATTGTAGCCGAATTCCTTGAACTGCCAGAATCAAAGCAATATACAGGACACTGTTTTGGAAGTTCCTCCGCTTCATTGCTAGCAAAATCAAGAGCAAATATCACGGATATGAAAAAACATGGTGGATGGAAGTCTACGACGGTAGCTGAGGGCTATGTTGATCATAAATTACATTGCATATAGAAATGTCATTGCTGAAAAAATATTTTCAACACGCTTCCACGTAAACTAGCAATTCATCATTGTTTCCTCCAATTAAAAGTGTCACTTTTAATGGTAATTGTACAAAAACTTCATTTGGGTTTTCTCTCCCAGTCTCTGGAACAAGAAACAATTAGAAAAAAAATTTAAATAATAGAGGAAGGCCCTTGTGTAAAAATTCGAGCACTAATTTGTCAGAGGCCAAAACTTCACAAGAAGATATTGTTGCTCAATAATGAACAAAAAGAAAATACTTCGAACTATGATTCGTAACGTTTCGGAGTCTAAATCAGACAATTTCTATTTTTCATACAACTTCACAGAATCCTGATAAAAATTTTGATTTTTTAATTGACATTTTTCAATTTATGACTTATATTCTGAAACGTTACGCATCATAGTTCAAAGTGTTTTCTTTTTTGTTCGATGTAAGGCAACAATTTCTCCTTGTGTGAAGTTTTTTCCCCTGACAAATTAGTACTCAAATTTTTACGCAGGGGCCTTTCTTCTATTTTTAAATTTTTTTTTATCTTATGCCGAGATTTGTTTCATCAATTAGTTCATCTCTCTCTTATCCTCCAAGAAAACAGTTATTAGAACTATTCTTTGTAAAGTATGAATTTTATCAATTTTTTGATCTGCTGCCAATACCTCGGATTTTTTCGAAATATAGCCTCTGGATTTCATTTCTAATTACGCTGTCAGCCAGGAGAAATAGGAGATATTGATATTTTCATTGACCTTAAAAATCAATTCAAGAAATTTTTTGCACCACAAAATAGGGCCACGATACTTAACCTGCACCTTCACCAATTTGTAATTTTGAAAAATTATGACTATGAGGATCGATTTACTTTTTCTCGTATCCATTGCAATATGTACGAAAAATAATAAGAAGAAGAGATAACATAGATCTTCATATGACACCAATGCTTTTTTTTCGAAAAAAAAGAAAAAATAAAGATCGATTAAACAATTCACCATCTAACGAAGCAAATAATGAAAAATATTTTATTTGAGCTAACAGTTATTAACCCAATCAAAAAAAAAAACTCATTATTTCATCGAATGCATCTATCAGAAAAAATGAAAATTAATCCAAAAAAATACAAAAAAAAAAACGAACCAGCAATAAATTCAGTCATAGTCAAAATATCAGGAACACCTGAAAGAAAGTGAATAAAAAACCGGAAAAAATAGTAAATCGTTAAGAAACTAGTGTTGAAGGGATAAAAAAACTATATGAAGAAAATAAAGTAGATTGGAACAGATAGGAAAAGTACTGATGATATGCGATAGGCATTGAACAGTAAAAAAATATTACTATGCACCATCGTCAATTTTCGATCTGACACTATATTATCTGTGGAATCTCTTTGTCAAAAACCAATTCTAGTAATATGTCTTAGTTTTTGCTCCTGAAAAATATTCTGTTTTCTTGTGTTTATAACATGTTCGGTTTATCTATGGGAGATGATTGCCTTTCATTGGGGCCCCGTAGCGGTCTTCAAACATCTGAAGTGCCGAAAAATCATCACCTGGAAGGTCGTATCTGGTTTGAAAAAACCCTCACGACCAGAGAGCAACAATTTGTGGATTTTGAATTTGAATATCGAAGGAGTTTCGAAAGGAAAGTGTGATTACGTCTCCAAATTAGCTGATGAACATGGTATCAAAGAGATTCTTCTGCAAGAAACCACACACGGCAACAGAAAAAAAATCCTCGTGAAAGAGGACAGTTGAAAGGTTATGTATTAATTGATTTTTTACAAGTTTAGCTTGTTATGTTGAAAAATTAGCAGTTTCGTTACTTTCTACAGATTCGGAAAGGTGAAATTGATGGAGTTTTTTTTCATTTCTTTCAAATTTTGTGACATTTCTGTCAAAAATATTTATAAACCTCCGAACATTATTTGACCAAGAAATCTTAATGTTGATGTTTTTTAAAGTAGCAAATGCATTTCAAAAATGCATTCGATTTATTCTGAATAATCGGTTTCTTTTCTGCTTTTGTCTTTTTCATTTCAGATTAAGAATTACGAGTCGTTTTGGGAAGAATCTGTGTATCCGAGCCCATCGACGGATAGCATGAAGATGATTACACTGATGTATTTCAAGATTTTCGTGATATTTGATATTTTATGTTATTTTGTTTACGGGGGGGCAGGTTTTTTCGGCTGAGGTTTTTTCCCCTGGCTGTATAGTATCGTATGATACTAGTGTTGATAGTATCCTTTGATTCTATAGTATCATACAAAGAATGTTATGATACCCCCGTTGTTTTACCTCAGCTTAGGTACTTTTTGTTTCAACATTTAATGTATTATTTCAGCTCTCTTTTTCATAAGAATATATATATATATATATATATATATTTATTATAATCATGAAGTATTTATCTTTTTTCGAAAAAAGTCTTATTTGTGCAGATATCTCAACAATAGTACATCCTGCCGCATGGCTACCTTATGTTGATTTTCACAGTTGAAATTTCGGAAAATAATTTTAAAAAAATAATCTCATATAACTCGTATTTTCAACAAGATATTATCATATATCAGAACTAGGATTTTAATCTTTCAAGTTTCATCATGGATGTATTCACAAACGTATGAGAAACCAGAATAGTGTGCAAAAATTGCTCTTATTACTCATACTCACGCCCGGAGCAAACCATTGATTCAAAATTGTCATGTCAATCTATCGTTTAGGAAGATTAATTACTCTGAAATTATATGACATCATTTCGAAGCTTTGCAATGATTCATGTTTATGTAACACTTAACAGCCACAGGTGTAGATATAGCGTCTTTTACCGACGGATATCGGATTCAGATTTCATGATTTATCATAGTTTTTTTTTACATTTTTATTAATCAAACAATCAAGTCCTAGGGGTATTTCATAATTTAAAAAATTCATAAACAGTTTTAGGCATAATTTTTTCAGCTTGATTGTAAACTTTAATAAATGGATATATATGAAAATTTTTTATCTACGGAAGGAAAAGAGCATAAAATGCTGCTCAACATGAAAGACAAATAACGAAATAAGAAAGCAGCAAGAAAATAAATGGTCAAAAATAACACATACATAACTATAATACATACTACATATAGAGAAAATTTCAAAATGATATACAGGGTTATTCACGAATATGGCTCTAAAGAATATTTTTCCAAATGTCACAAAATTCAGGATTGAAATTCTAAAGATGAGGTTCAAGTAAGAAGTGAGATGAAATTTCGTTTTTTCAAATGGAGAGACCGATTTTTCATTGCATAAATAGATTCTCCATTGAACTCTTTTTGATTCCGAAAGTTTGAATTGTCCTAAAAAATCATCTTCAAATGAGGATAATCGAAAAAAAAATCTCGAAATTGGACTCTATTGAAATAAAGACAACTTAGAGGTTTTTTCATTAAAAATTATCATTTTTGAGAATCTCCGAGAAGAAAGGCTGATCATGCCCAATGCCATCAACTGCATTCCTCTATTTTTCTTTTGTTTTCTAGAATTGAGATTTGGAAGATTTCTATTCATGAATAGAATTGGCATCAGAAGATTAACTTGTCTGAGCATTTTTCTAGAGCCTACTTAAAAAAATATGGGGCTGAACTGTTTCACGTGGCCGACCCTCTATAATGTGTTATAAATTTTCGGTAGAAAAAGATGTTTCTTTTTAAGTTATTCTAAACTATTTTTCCAAATTCATGTTCTAGCTCAGTAAGGAAACCTCTTGGAAAAACACAAAGTACGCTACTGGATTGCTATGAAAAAAGTGTCTGTATAATGCTTTCATTTCAACATCCTAGCACAAACAGGAATGGAGATAATGACCAAATTTTAAATCGCCCAAATTTCAATTTTGGCCTATAACTCGAAAACAAGAGAAGATATAGGAATGCAGTTGATGGCATTATCAGTTTCTCTAAAAAAGACGACTGTAATATACCATTCATTATCCTCTATCTGTTTAGGTAAAAAAGTTGTAGTTCATGTATCACCAATTTTGCCTTCCCTGTACATTCAAGTCTTCTTCAATAATCATTTATTCTTATATGAATATCATAATATTATTCACTCCATTTTGAACACATTGTGTGAATTTTAAAACTTACCAAAAGAATGCGGTCATAGATTTCTGAATACAAAAAACACACCTTGTCCTGTGGAAGTTTTCATAGCACAAAAATAAAATCAACTCTAGAAATTTTTGGAAATAAATTTTTAAATTCATAGACGCGACTCAGAGAAATACTTTGACGACTTCTCAGTCAGACTGTCCGATTATTCTAATCACAACTGCCTATGTTTCTTTGTAATCCGAGCAAGATGTTGAAACATATGTCGAATATCGAGAATCAAAATATTATTTCTTGAAACGAATTCTCCAATATGTCCATTCGAACAAGTGAAGCCTTGTCACTTTTTCGTTTTAAGTATTCTATTACCTTAAAACATTTACTAACATCCACACCATTTTTAACAAGGGCGCTTGACTTTATCATTGAAAATTTGCTGCACAAAGCTGATGAACTCCATATTTTTGATTTTTGTTATGAGTAGACCAGCAAAACAGTTTCACTGAAGTTCCCTTCTACATATTTCAATTTACACCAGGCCAGGAATTGTTATCTGCAATATCGTACTGCTGAACAGATTTTTTTAGGTAGGAGTTAGAGATTTGCTCTTCTTGCAGACTCTTCAATATCCAGAGGAACAACCAAATCGTCACTTTTATAACATATTAAGCAGTTAAAAACCCAAGACGAAAATTGGACAGGAACGAAATTCAATATGACAGCGTCTTTTTCATTTGTTAGTTATCATAACAATGGCAACGTTTGCCATTCACAACAACCTTTTGATTATTTGAATATTAAAATGCATTTTGAAGTTTATTGTCATTGCAAATTCGTCCATTTCATTATCAAAATAGGGCAGTTGTACAAAAAACATTAGATGGTATTTGTGTTAAAAGTCATTTTATTTTGTTCGTGAAATTGTTCAATTCACTCCACCCATTGCACAAACTTTTTCACTCATGAAATAAAACGTCACTTTTAACACTCATAGCATAAATGACTTTTTTGAAATTGTCTAAGAAAAATCTCTTGAAAAACAGCATAGCGCACTATGGTTTCCATTTGATTTTTTTTAATTCTCCTAAATTTGAATTGGCCCTGAAATTTCGATAGTACCGATAGAAAGTACTGAAAAAAACTTGTCATCCTCTGAAACAAAATAAATTTAAAAAATAAAAAAAAAGATTAGGTAAGAAAACCTTCAAGAAAAATGCAGAACCCTTCAATAACATAATTCAATCGGTATTCACCTTCTTCCATGTGTTCCATGCGAACACAATGGAAAAATATTCATTCAATAAATAATATATTCATATGGAAAGATACGAAACAATTATTGGAAATATGTTGCTCACAATTGTTTACAACTATTCCTGGATATATTCAACAAATGGTTGATAGAGTGAATCCGCCTGGTATTATATGAATCGAAATTTTCCACTATAACTTCACAATAAAAAAAACAAGCGGTCGAAAAATCCGTAAATCACTTGTCAGTTTTCATCAATACAATTCCCCATTTTTTATTCTGACCGAAGAATATGGAAAATACAAATAAAAACCAACGTACCCACATGGATAAATCCCTTTTGTTGCTTGTCAATGGATTTAGAAGTTAGGTGTTGAAATATTACAAAATTCTGAGTGAAAAAAATAGTAGTGTCATGAATCTATAATATTTGAACCCACTCTATTGAAATTCGTCAATTTATTTGATTTTTTAATGCAGCACTGAAAAATTTAAATTCATTTATCACAATATTTCAAATAATAATTTGGAATAACCGGAATTCATCATAGTGGAACCACGAATAAACGAACATTGGCATAACATGAATGCGTGTTGCCAGATTATTGAATATTTACGATATTCATGAATACAGGATTATGACATGATATTGGAGTTATGCCATCTAATTGGCTCTCATTACTCTGTATTAAGTATTTTACCTATTTTCTCAAAGACTGTAATGATAATTAATCTTCGAGGTATTCACAACTTTATTTCATTCTATGTCAAATAATCACTACAATATACTCTCAGTTTATTTACAGAACTCGTTCATTGGTTGTCTTTTTTCCTCATGATGGTTTCTTTTTTATCAATTTTGCTCTTGGCTGAAGGTCATTTTGTCTGTTATTCTTTTGACGATTTTATTTCTCGTTTTAGTATTTTTATGCTTGTTTCCTTGGATAATTTATTTAATTTTTTTTATTTTTCGATGTTTTCATTATGATGAAAAAAATTCCCTAATTTCGTTTGTAACTTTTTCAAATTATGCCATAGTAAGGCATACTATCATTATTCATCAAATGGAGAATACTTTCTTTAGTTAGACGTGTTTAAAGATATTTCAGAAAATGAATTCATTCCATTTGGTTTCACCAAACTGTATGATAGAATCCTGCTAAACTACATCCTCATAAACATCGTATGTGTGTCCTCTGTTAAGTATATTCAACTCGTATAAATTAGATTAGGTATCCCTGAATTGAATGGGAAGAACTGAGGGGTCCTGATTATCAACAGTGACCTTGATGAACGAGGCAGAATCTTCCCAGATGATCATCAATAGCAATCCTTCAGATAATAATTATCCATCATTAAAACTATATTTCCATAATTTTCCCTTTGATTTATGACGATGAAGCAAATTCTTTATTCAAGCTCCATGTAACAACAAAATTTGAGCGATTATTATATTATCGATTATAATAATCCGACTATGTAAACAGATTGAAAAAATGTCTACAAAAATACTTAAAAAAAATTCACAAAACCAGAAAATTTACTATTACTTCCTCCAAATTGAATTACTACATGACAAGGTGAATCTATAAAGAAAACGATGATGAACAACAGAAACTAAATAAACAAGTACAAAAGAGTCTGTCTAATAAATTATACAGGGTTATTCACGAATATGGCTCTATAGAATATTTTTAGGAAAAACGCAAGATTCAGAATTGAAATTCTATTTTTTTCCGGAAGTGACATCAACTTTCGTTTTTCAAATGGGAAGACCAATTTTTTATTGAATAAATAGATTCTACATTGAATTCTGAGTCTTTTCGATTTCGAAAGTTTGAATTTTCCCGAGAAAAGTTCTCTCAAAATTGAACTCTGTTGAAATACAGACAACTTCGAGGTTTTTCCTTAAAAATTCCTATTATTCAGAATCTCCGAGAAGAAAGGCTGATGCTTCTTTTCCGATAGCGTGATTTTCAGAATATGATACAGGAGTTCACAAATTCTTTGTCAAAGTTAGAAGTGACGAAACATCAAAAAATCGTTTTTTTCAAATTAAAACCCATTTTTTCGAAGCATTTTCGAATCTTCGTCAAAAAATAATAGGAGCATACGTCAAAGACTTTTATCCAAAAATGGATATTTTTCGAGATATTCAGGAAAAACGATTTTGTCTTCAATTTTCAATCTCATTCCGAATGTGTTTTTTTTCTGGAAAATAAATGTTTAAAGTTTTTGGAAATCTCTGTTATCGAGAAAATATTTTCTATAGTTCAGACAAGTTCAGTTTTTCTTTATTTTTCAAAGCTTAGGATAATTTCCGCAAATTCTCAATGCAATTCTGGAGAATTGCATTGAGATCAAAAAATTATGTCTTTTCCCAAAAGTATGAAATACTATGGCCTCCTAATTGGATTTGCATATTCTTTTATAACCTTTTCTCCATATGGGATGTAAAAAAGGTTTACCTATATAACTAAAAGTTATATGTAGGTTGAGATTTTCACATAGGAAAATACAGAGATGAGACCTTATAATTTTTTGAAATCTTCATAAATCACCTTGTAAATTCAGAACAAATTCAACATTTACAGTTGTTACAGTTCTGTTCTGACTTGTTGAGGCTGCAACCACTCCTCGAAAACACCTTGTTTCTCAACCTAACTAACCAAAAAAAGTCATAAACGTACTTCTCAAGTATTCAGACTTGTTGCTTCCAAATAATCAAAATGCGTAAAAATTGAATTTGAATTTCAAATATTCCCTGACCTAAGTGATTGCCGATTTCGACATAATTTTCACGGCGATAATGACATATATTAAATATCGAACAACATCGTTATGTTGCAACCAAAATTTAAAAATTCTCTGCACTTTTCCATCAACCTGCTAAGACACCTCCACAAAATACTTGGCCTAGATTCGGGTATTTGAATCTCCAGATATGCCAGATCCCTTCAATAAATTCAAAGCTACAAGATCAATTTAAATAAGAATTATACGGTATAGAAGCGTGAAAAATTGTTTTGAAAAAGTCCGTCGGAAAACTGGATATAACCGATTTCATACGAGAAATTTTATTGTCTGTTTGAACGATAAGATAAAATTGAACCCTGTCATTCAAATACGATTGATTAAGTTTTACAATGCATTCATTTTTTCAGCCCCAGTCTGGCACAGAGGATATCGAGTGTTTACATTAGTCTATTTCCGAGAATTCGAAAAAACTCTCAAGATGAATGAAAATGAAGGATTTCCATTTATTGAAGCAGAAGCATCACGAGGATAGAATTCATCTTGAATTTATGGATAATGTCGTCATAACGAATGTTTTAAAGTTGAGAAAGGGTAATATATAAGATGCAGTAAAAACAATAGTTATTTATGATGAGTGTTTAAAGTGACGTTTTATTTTGTGAGTGAAAAAGTATGTGAAATGAGCTGAGTGAACTGAACAATTTCACGAACAAAATAAAATCATTTTTAACACAAATACCATACAACCTTTTTTTTGTACAACTGCCCTATTTTGATAATGAAATGGGCGAATTTGCAATGACAATAAACTTCAAAATGCATTTTAATATTCAAATATTCTAAAGGTTGTTGTGAATGCCAACGTTATGATTACTAACAAATGAGAAAAGACGCTATCATTTGAATTCGTTCCTGTCAATGTTCGTCTTTGGTTTTTAACTGTAATAATATGTTTGTCGAGAGTCCAATTATTAATAAAAGTGACGATTTGGTTGTTCCTCTGGATATTGAAAAGTCTGCAAGAAGAGCAAATCTGGAACTCCCACCTAAAAAATCTGTTCAGCAGTACGATATTGCATATAACAATTTACTGGCCTGGTGTAAATTGAAAAATGTAGAAGGGAACCTCAGTGAAACTGTTGTCCTGGCATGCTCAGTAGAAAAATCAAAAATATGGAGTTCATCAACTTTGTGGAGCAAATTTTCAATGATGAAGTCAAGCGCCCTTGTTAAAAATAGTGTGAATGTTAGTAAATATTTTAAGATAATAGCATATTTAAAACAGAATAGTGAAGGACATCGTCCCGATAAATCGAAAATTCTCTTTCGTGAACAAGTTGAAAAGTTTATAAAGGAGGCACCAGATGAGAAATACTTGATGGTTAAGGTTGCAACTATTTTCGGATTATTTGGAGCCTGTCGGCGTGAAGAATTGTGTAATGTATCAGTGGAAGACATCGGAATAACAAATAAATCATTGGTTATACAACTTCCAAATACAAAAACGAAAGTCAGTCGTTCTTTCAGTATTATTGGGAAGTATGTAGACTATTTTCATGAGTACTTTGCACTACGCCCTTCAGTCATCAAACATCGTCGTTTTTTCCTGAAATACATAAATAATAAATGCACTGCCAATCCAGTTGGTAATAATACATTTGGGAAAATAGAAAATACCATCTATTGTTGCCGAATACCTCAAAATGCCAGAACCAAAGCAATATACAGAACACTGTTTTCGAAGATCCTCCGTTTCATTGCTAGCAAAATCAGGAGCAAATATGACGGATATAAAAAACATAGTGAATGGAAATCTACGACGGTAGCCGAGGGCTATACTGATCATTCCATTGCATATAGAAATGCCATTGCTGAAAAAATTTTCTCAACCTCAACAGATTTTGGATCATCATCCAATATTGTACTTCCGATTTTTACAAGTACTGATGGTGCTAACGTCACAGGGCATTAATGTTAGTAATTGTTCTAGTTTTACGATCAATATTAATGATCATAAGTAATATTTGTTAAATATTGATAATAAAAATTGCAATTGCTGAATTTTTCATATCTGGTTTAATGTTAAAAATATTTCTAACACGCTTCCACGTAAACAATCAATTTTACCGTTGTTTTCTGTCATTAAAAGTGTCACTTTTAATGGCAGGTGTACAAAAAGTTATTTCCTATACAAATGATATGGACGACGCAATAAAATTATTCCTTTTCTTAAGATGAGTTAGAGAAACTCCCTTTTTATTGTGTATCATTTTAGATACACACCCTATCCCAGTATTAGGAAGAGGTTTTTCAGATTGAATCTTCGTACTTCTACCTGAAGTTTCACCAGCCGCAATTTTCAATGTGACACCCTGTATACAGCACCTACTTGGAAAATTGAATTCTGAAATTCACTGTCTCAATTAGGTTTCGTCATGATATTTCTGTTGCCGGTGTAAACAGGATAACGTGTAAATATATCAGTGAATACTCTAACAGAGATGTTTCTGGTATAAATGTAGGTTGAATAATTTTGGCGCCATTTCGCATACTTGGCGGTTTGCCATAGGTTGACGCTCATTTTCCGTTTTTGATCTCTGAGAAATCACATGTTCTCTACATCGTGGTGACAAGGATTTATCGACTTCTGATATATTCGGGAGAAATTGTTTGGGTATTTTTTATAGTGTGGAAAGCGAAATGGAATACATTCATTATCTTGATTTCTGAACATACAGGCTGCTTATGAATTAATGCGACGAAATTCCGGATATATTGCTTTAATGAAATTGGGATGGGCCTTTTTCCTACAACAAAATTTCCATTGCCCATCAAGAGATGCGAAAGATTCCAAATATCACCCTTAAAATTATGTTTTTTCTAAAATTTCAGTAAAGGTAGAAACTCGAAATTCTGTTATTTTCATGCACTCACAAAAGACTAACACGGGTATTTTTTCAACATAATTTTATTTCGTGAAACTTCTTCTAGAAAACATTTTTTGATATGAAATAAAGTAGGGGTAGCTAATTTTACACCCCTATAACAGCAGGAACATTGAAAAAATACCCATGTGGTAAGTTCATTTGCGAGTGCATTGAAATTACAGAATTTCAAGTTTCTAGCTTTCCTGAAGTTTTAGAAAAAAAAGAGAAACATTTTAGTCACTATCTTTTAGGGGTGATATCTCGAGTAGGGGTAAGCAGAGGTGATTTTGTTATAGGAATTACCCATTTTAATTTCATACCAAGAATCATCCCCTAAATTTTGTGGCATGAATTTAAAATCACCCTATATATATTTATGGAAAATCCCGAAACCCATAAAAGTTAAATTTTACAGCTTGCATATAAAGCAATGCGCCGAAGTTTATTGGAATATTACCACCCAATCAATTCACATCGGTGCAAACAAGAGCACAGAAAAAAATCTGCCAACATCTGAAATCTGAAACTGTTTCCCTAAGGTGAAATAATAATCTTCTTCTATATTCTATATTGTCCGCTATTTCGAATTGTCTTTTCTTCATAGTGTTGAGATCCTAATATGAAAGAAAAAAAAATTGTGGGTTCTCATTTTCGGAAACCATAAGCTAATATCACAACAAACAGAAAAAAAGATGTCATAGATTCTTCCGATTCTAAAAATTAGAAACTTGATATTCTGTCCATAAATACACAAGCTTAAAGATGTATTATATTCGAAGGAAATGTTACCGAGCAAAAAAGTGTTAATTTGATGGGTCAGCGACCGAATTTCACCAACTATCCAGAGTAATATGTTTATGAAACTCGCCTTCAAGTTAGGCAGTCAATCTAACAATACAGTCCAGTCGCCAATATATGTAGTCATCATACTTTTATCCTGCATAGCTGAAAAGCTCAATGACAACAGAAATAAAAGATAGAATGAACAATCAGAATTAAAAATAACACATTTCAAGAAATCTGAAAACATTCATCATCATCTAAATTCTAAATCATATACAACGTCAAAAACATTTTCATTTCCCTTCAGTTTCTTGTGGCATTATAAAGCATTCTGGTTTCTTCCAATTTTTATATTAAAATTGAAATGATCTGGTATTTTGAGCATTTTTTGGAATATTGCAAATACAAAATTTAAATTTTGGTGGATTCGAATCGTAGTATAGCATCCTCCTTTAATATTTATATTTGTAGGATAAAATTTCAATACCAAGTAAGGAAAAAACCGCACTTAGATACAGTATGGTCCATAATGTACGGAATAATTTCATTCTCTTTAAAAAACAATTTTTAAAATAAAAGCCCTCATAAATATGTCCTTAAAATGTACAAATTTCTAGAAAATGATACAACATTTTCTACTGGAAAATAATTAGCGGTAAAGTGAAATTTTGGGAATATTTTCTCGATGACACAGATTTCAAAAATTTCTCTTGACCGCTAATTATTTTCCAGTAAAAAAACACATTTGAAGACAAATATCGTTTTTCCTGAATATCTCAAAAAATATCATTTTGGGATAAAAGTCTTGGACATCTCCTATTATTTTCTTTCGAAGATTTCGAAAATGCTTCGAAAATTTGGGGTTTCAATTTGAAAAAAACGATTTTCTGCTATTTCGTCACTTCAAACTTCGACAAAGAATCTCTGACCTCCTGTATCATATTCTGAAAATCACGCAATCGTGAAAGAAGCATTAGCCTTTCTTCTCGGAGATTCTCAAAAATGAGAATTTTTAATGAAAAAACCTCGAAGTTGTCTGTATTTCAACAGAGTTCAATTTTGAGATTTTTTGTTCGTATTTCTTATTTAAAGAGAATTTTGTCGGGAAAGTTCAAACTTTTGGAATCAAAGAGACTCAGAATTGAATCAAAAATCTATTTATGCGCTAAAAAAATGGGTCTTCTCATTTGAAAAATGAAAGTTGATGTCACTTCCGGAAAAACCAGAAGTTCTGGAACCTTCAAAAAATATACGAAAAGTCGTCTTCTTACTTGAAGCTCACCCTAGAATTTCAATCCTGAATCTTGTGTTTTTCTAAAAATATTCTATAGAGCCTTATTCCTGAATAACCCTGTATAGCAATCATAGTATTTAGCACTAACCTATGGTCACCATATACTTGACAGATATCAATTGATCTGCATCAATTTAGAATTTGTACGATGAAAGGTCTGATATATATAGAGTCCGGTTTCACAAAACTTTAATTGTGCGATTAAAAACCTTACGTAAATTCGAACCAATCGAATCACTCGTTTTGAAATTCCAACGAATCACGGTGACTCGAATTAATTTAACGGTACAAAACAAAGTTTTGTGAAACCGACCCCTAGACTCCGAAATGTTGCAAAGTTTGATAGGCTGTTATTTCTTATTTCATTGTTAGGCAACAATTTTTCAAAAGGAATTGGACCCTGACAAGTTATTCCCATCTGAAAAAGAAAATTTATTGATGAATAATACAAATCTTAGGTATAGAAGAATTACAACATCAGGAATTAATAATATCAAAGAAAAATTAAATGGTAATAACTGGAATCATATACTTACCTCAATGTCAGCAGAAGAGAGCTATCAATACTTCTTTGATAAATTGAGACATTGGTTTGAACTAGAGTTTCCTGAAAAAACAAAACAAAAAATGCAAAACCCTAAAAAACTAAATTAAATAACAATGTGAATATAAGAGAGATTAAGAACAGACTAGAAATATTAGACACCATTTTTAAAGTCACTAAATCCAGTTATGTACATGAGGAATATAAGAGATGTAAGAAAGAATTGATAAAATGCATTGAAAAAACCAAAAGAGAAAATAATGAGACACGTATAAATAATTCAGAAAATAAGACAAAAACTATATGGTCCATAATCAACCAAGAAACTTGTAATAAGAAAACCATTACACCAACTAATGGGGATGCCGAACCTTCAACAACTATTTTTCATTGGTACTGTGATGTACCCGCAGGCTAGGGTTGGTTCGGTCAATCGTCATACAGCAGAGGGATGGTAAATTATACACTGGAGTCTCATCGAGGGTGTTTATTTCTTAGACACAGATACACAATGAATGAATCATTCAGTCAATGAGTTCAGTTCAACTCTCAACTCTGCTTGTTTTGTTAGGAGGATATTTTATATATTTACATCGTTTACTGTTATTAAACAACAGCAGGTATTCATAACTATGGGTATAAACAATGTGTATAGGTCTTCATCACGTTTTTAGGATGATGTAAGGTTACTGGAACAGTTGAGACCTTGTTGTCTCAAGTATGATAAATATACAGGATGTTCCTATTGATACATACTACAGTACCTCAGCGAATGAGTGAGAATATGGCTGGCAACAAAGTTGAAGCCCTGAAGCTTTTGAATCAGACTAACTTGAACAAGAATGTCTTACTTAGACTCCAGCCAACTACTGAATTGGAAGTCATAAGCATCACCAAAGGAATCAAGGGAAAGGAAACTCAAGACATATATGGCATGTCAACAACATTCATCAAAGCGCTTTCCATTGAAATTGCCCAGCCAATCACAATTATATTCAACAAATGTATCTCAGAAGGTGTATTCCCAACAGGACTAAAGATAGCAAAAGTATTACCAATACACAAAAGAGGAGATCAAAATGACCTGTCCAACTATCGTCCGATATCTATCCTACCAGCCATATCAAAGATTCTTGAAGAAATAATCAAATCTAGGCTCTTAGCATATTTTGAAGACAATAAATTGCTCAGCAATCAACAACATGGATTCAGGACCAGCAAATCAACAACAACTCTGCTGATGGAGGTCATGGATGAAATAGTCAAGTCCCTGGATGAAAAATGGCCATCAGAAATTGTTTCACAAGATTTATCGAAAGCTTTCGATACTGTGGACCATGATATCCTGCATAGTAAATTACAATATTATGGATTGGGGGGTGCTGCCCTTGCTATTATCTGCTCTTTCCTGTCAAATAGGCAACAACATGTATTATGGAATAACTTACTATCAGGGAGCAGGAACATAACATCTGGAGTTCCACAAGGATCAAGGCTGGGGCCCTTACTTTTCCTGATATTCGTAAACGACCTGAATCCGAGAAGAGATGAGTTGAACACATATCTGAAAACTTTTTTGTTCGCAGATGATACCTCTTTTTTCCTAAAGGCCTTGGACGAGAGAGATCTGAAGATATTGGGGAAATATGTGCTTTCAACGTCTAAGCACTGGTTCAGCTGTAATTCTCTTGCAATAAACGAATCGAAAACACAAAACCTGAGAATAAAGAGCAACAAAAATGACACCATCAAATTGCTTGGAGTTACATTAGATGGGCACTTTCATGGGAGCCGCACATCGATTCATTGAAAAGAAAACTTGCAGTAGCCATTTACACTATCTCGGTTGTAAAAAGAGTCTCATCCAGGAAAGCCGCAGAGATGTCTTATTTTGCCAACTTCCATTCCTTGGCAACGTATGGAATCCTTCTTTGGGGCACATCGGTTCATGCCATCGACATCCTGATTCTTCAGAAGAAAGCGGTGAGAACAATATTAGGACTAAAACAGACAGACAGCTGTAGGGATGCGTTTCGAGATATAAACATACTTACCATACCAGCAGCGTATACAGGGTCTTTCACGAGGAACCTCACCCATATTTATACGGGAAACTACTGAACGTATTTTCATGAAATTCAGCACTTATAAGTATTTCACGATGCTGATAAAACCTAAAATATTTTCAAGGCATGAGCACCTCCGGTTTTTCCGGAAATGACGTCAACTTCCGTTTTTCAAATTAGAACACCATTTTTTTATTGCAGAAATAGATTCCTCAGAAAATTTCAAGTTATTTTGATGTAACGTTTTTCAGTTTTGGTTGGAAAATTCTCTCTGAGCGGGAAAATTCGAAAAAAAAATCGAAAATAGAGCTCCGCTGAAACAAGAATAACTTCGAGGTTTTTGGATGGAAAATTTTCATTTTCGGGATTTTTCAAGATGTAAGATTGATGTATCCACTTTAAAAATCGAAATCGCGATTCATGATACAGGGGGTGAAAAAATCGCTTTCAAAGTTAGGGATGACAAAATCGTGAAAAATCAATTTTTTCAAATTAGAACCCCATTTTTTTATGGCAGATATTGAATCTACGTTAAAAAATAATGTGAGTGTATGCATCACACCCTTGCCCTAAAATAGATATTTTCTGAGTTATTCACAAAAAACTGTTTTTCGTCTTGAATTTTCAGCTATTTCTTTTCCCTTCACGCCAAAAAGAAGAAATTTTCAGGAACTGTTATTTGAACCATGCTGTAGATTTTTCACCCCTTCTTGAAACCGACTTCAAGTTACTATTAGGAGAACCATGGCAAACTCTCGCAGTTACAACTAGAGAAGATGATCAAAGTTTTGACCGTTAATTTCTAGACATTTATTTATACGTCTCAGGAATGATTCGTGCGTTGCTCTTTTTATTTCATCGGGAGAAAGAGATCTGCAAAAGTGTTTAAAAACCAAATTGAGTTTCAAAACTATGAATCTAAAAATCTAAACAAACCTGAACGCATTTCTGACTCTTTCTTTGCAGTCCTCTTTATCAGTCAGGGGAGTTGAGTAGACAATATTTTTTATCCTACCCCAAACATAATAGTCTAAAGGAGTTAAATCGGGAGAACGTGGTGGCCAAAGATGTGGACCATTGTTCGCCAACCATTGATTTTCAAATAGCCTGTAGAGGATATTTGACACATTGAGTGAATTGTGTGGAGGCGCGCCATCTTGTTGATACCATAAGTCATTATGGTTCTGTACTAGCGGCTCAATTATTTGAGTCAATATGTCAGAATATCTATCTCCTAAGGGAGAACATTCTTTAAATAATGCAAACATGTGTAGTGTTCTATCTTACCAGTTAAAGTCCCATCATAAATGTGAACATCGAGAATTGCATTATTCTTGATGGCGCAAAAAACATTGAAACTCCAGGTCTCTTGAAAGTTCCATTGTCTGAAGTGGTGGTTGTTCCATTCATCCCAATAATGACTGTTATGCCTATTGAAAGAACCATTCTTTGTGAATTTAGATTCATCTGTCCAAATTATAGAGTCCAAAAAGTTTTCATTCTCTTGAAATCGAATCATCATAGCTTCGCAAAACTCTGTTCTCCTGACGAAATCAGTTTCCTTCAAATGCTGTGCCCTATTGAATTTATATGGGTGCATTTTATGTTTTTTTTAATATTCTCCAAACACTCGATTGAGATAATCCCAGATCAATCTCGGCATCTGAGAATTGAGAATTTTGAGGATTCACACGAAAATATGCAAGAACTGTAATTTCGTTGTTCTCATCTTCTACTACACTTTTTTCTCTGTGTATAGTTTTCTTAACGAAAGATCCGACATTTCTCAAGTTTATCATGGTTCTGTTAATGGTATCTCATCTTTTTGGCGTGAAGGGAAAAGAAATAGCTGAAAATTCAAGACGAAAAACAGTTTTTTGTGAATAACTCAGAAAATATCCACTTTAGGGCAAGGGTGTGATGCATACACTCACATTATTTTTCAACGTAGATTCAATATCTGCCATAAAAAAAATGGGGTTCTAATTTGAAAAAATTGATTTTTCACGATTTTGTCACCCCTAACTTTGAAAGCGATTTGTTCACCCCCTGTATCATGAATCGCGATTTCGATTTTTAGTGTGTATACATCAATCTTACATCTTGAAAAATCCCAAAAATGAAAATTTTCCATCCAAAAACCTCGAAGTTATTCTTGTTTCAGCGGAGCTCTATTTTCGATTTTTTTTTCGAATTTTCCCGCTCAGAGAGAATTTTCCAACCAAAACTGAAAAATGTTACATCAAAATAACTTGAAATTTTCTAAGGAATCTATTTCTGCAATAAAAAAATGGTGTTCTAATTTGAAAAACGGAAGTTGACGTCATTTCCGGAAAAACCGGAAGTGCTCATGCCTTGAAAATATTTTAGATTTCATCAGCATCGTGAAATACTTATAAGTGCTGAATTTCATGAAAATACGTTCAGTAGTTTCCCGTATAAATATGGGTGAGGTTCCTCGTGAAAGACCCTGTATATTAGAGTGCTCTACACATGTCCATAAGAACTTAGACACCTTCCCAACTAATAGCACCTTCCACAATTTCAATACACGAAGCCGAAACAAACTTACCATCCCATATCATGAAAGGAAGTATGCCCAACAAGGAGTTGACTACTGGGGACCTAAAATCTACAATAGTATCCCAAATGCCATCAAACAACTCAATGGACAAAAAAAATTCAAGAAATCTCTAAAAAAAGTTCTTCTGCAAAATACAATTTACACTTTTGATGAATTCTTACATAATTGAATGTGTACTTTTTTTGACGAAGCATGTAATCTTGATGCTGAATAAATTATTATTATTATTATTATTATTATTCTTAATGCACAAGTTTTACACAAGGGTCTTTCTTTTATCATTAGAAAAATATTTATAATTGATTTTCGTTTCCAAGACTGTGAGAGAAAACTAAAAAAAACTCAGAAAAATGTGGATTTCATTACGCCCAAAAAAAAGGTTCCTAATTTAATAAAATTGAGTTTTCACATTTTCGAGATTACCATCCTTTATCATAACTTGTAATTCTCAGTATAGAAACAAAAACATTCCTCCCAAAATCATAAAAACAAATATCGACTTTGACATTATTCAGGTCTCAGCAGAGATCCATTTTTATATTCGTTTTCACCATTTCGCAACACGAAGAAAATAACACGTAAAAAAGCAAAATCACAAAGGCTTGCAATTTCGAGATTTATTTTTGAAGTAAAAAAAAAACAATAATACAATAAATAAAGCTGGTAGCTGTATTACTCAATAAACAACAAATTTTGATTTTATACAAAAATATAGAGCAATATTCACAAGGAAACGGTTTTCAAGGGTTCCATAATCTTTCAATCGTTTTTACACAAATAGAAAACAAATGCCGAGTTTTCAACAATTTTCCTGTCGTATTTTTCATTCGTCGAATTCCATAGGAATCTCAATAATACAGAAGAAATTATAAAAAGTTTTTTCACACAAGATCGTGTTTAAAAATGTATACACCTCCCTCATTAACTGCACTTATAATTCGACTTCGAAGTGCCGGCACTCAAATTTTCTAACGCGTTAACAACTGTTTTTGGTACTCATCCTGAAAAGTAGTAGTCACAACATCGACGTTTTTTCTGCAGCAAACCGGAGGATTTCTGCGCGTACCCCGAGTTCGAAAAGGACGACCCTTCGAACGTCTTAACAGGTGATGACATCTGTTGGAGAGTTTTCAAATGTTCCATGAGCTTCTGGATATCATCACCATCCTGTAAGTTCAACTGGGTATCTTCTTGTTTCTGCACAGCAGTAACCACGCAATTGTTGATGATCAAAGTTCTTTCCCTCTTGTGACCGCTACTTTCGTCGGAAAGAACTTTGTTAGTAGCGTTGGGAATTTCAGCCACATTTTTCGGTATCAATTTTTTTTTTTTGGCAGCAAGTTGCTGAAATCAGTCACTCTGTCTATCTCTATAATACTTACGTCTGGTAGTTTCACTTCTTTCTTAACAAGATCTAAGGGTTTAGAATTAGGGTGCACCCTAATTAATATGTCCTTAAAATGTGTACCATTTTGTTTGAACTCTATTTGTTGTTGCTTTGCACCTTTGCGTTAATTATGAAGCATTAGTTAATTTTTGTCACAAATTGAAGAAGTATTTCAAAAAACAACATTTCCAATTGATTTTCATTCCCAAGACTGGGAAGAAACCTAAAAAATTCAGATAAATGTAGATTCCATTACGCCAAAAAAAAAGGTTCCTAATTTAATAAAATTGAGTTTTCATATTTTCCAGATTACCATCCTGTATCATAACTTGTAATTCTCAGTACAGAGACAAAAAACATTCCCCCAGAAGCATAAAAATAAATATTGATTTTGAAGTTATCCATGCCTCAGAAGAGCTCCATTTTTATATTCGTTTTCACAATTTCGTAACACGAAGAAAATAACATAAAAAAGCAAAATCACAAAGGCTTGCAATTTCGAGTTTTATTTTTGAAGTAAAAAAAAAACAATAATATAATAAATAAAGCTGGTAGCTGTATTACTCAATAAACAACAAATTTTGATTTTATACAAAAATATAGAGCAATATTCACAAGGAAACGGTTTTCAAGGGTTCCATAATCTTTCAATCGTTTTTACACAAATAGACAACAAATGCCGAGTTTTCAACAATTTTCCTGTTGCATTTTTCATCCGTCAAATTCCATAGGAATCTCAATAATACAGAAGAAATTATAAAAAGTCTTTTTACACAAGATCGTGTTTAAAATTGTATACACCTCCCTCATTAACTGCACTTATAATTCGACTTCGAAGTGCCGGCACTCAAATTTCCTAACGCGTTTAACAACTGTTTTTGGTACTCGTCCTGAAAAGTAGTAGTCACAACATCGACGTTTTTCTGCAACAAACCAGAGGATTTCTGCGCGTACCCAGAGTTCGAAAAGGACGACCCTTCAAACGTTTTGACAGGTGATGACATCTGTTGGAGAGTTTTCAAATGTTCCATGACCTTCTGGATGTCATCACCATCCTGTAAGTTCAACTGGGTTTCTTCTTGTTTCTGCACAGCAGTAACCTCGCAATTGTTGATGATCAAAGTTCTTTCCCTTTTGTGACCGCTACTTTCGCCTGGGAGAACTTTGTTAGTAGCGTTGGGAATTTCAGCCTCATTTTTTGGGTTAATTTCGTTTTTGGCAGTAAGTTGCTGAAATCAGTCACTCCGTCTATCTCTATAATACTCACGTCTGGTAATTTCGCTTCTTCCTTAACAAGATCTAACGGTTTAGAACTATTTTGCACCGACTTAATCTTATCGTATTCTACTTTAAAAAACGTATCTGCGTTATTATTTTTCTTATCCGAAGTATGTTCTACGATCTGTTTATTTTCTTTATGTTCTTTATTATTATATTCTCTAGGAATGTTTTCTTTTGTGTACTCTTGATGATTTGTTACTTTCTCCGAATTCCTCTCTGTTGGTGACAATTTCGGAGTCGACCTACTCTGCAGATTATTCACCGGTGTTATAGAAATGTTTGGATATGGTAAGTTGGTAGTGTTTATGGCAGTGACTTTGTTGCTCTCCTTTCGCGAGTTGGATTGGCTTGAGGCGTTCGGCTCGTTGAAAAGCTTGTTGCACACTTTGGTTAGGTTGTCATCGTCATCCAACCTTCGGGCCATAAGTGGATCACCTTGTTCTTCAGGAATGTCGTTAGTTCTTCTTCCCATGTTTCGATGGAATTGTTCTGGTTCAGGAAGCTCCTCTTCTTTATTGTGGCAGTGTCTTTCAGGAATTTCCTGAGGAATATCAGTGGAAAAATTAGGTTTAAAACGAAGAGAAACCAAAAAAGAAATTCATATTATTAAAGAAACAGTATTGGTGAATACATAAATTACTGTTGTTTATGTATTCACCACTATTTATGAGTTGATTAGATAAGATTTTGTAACTTGTCCAAGATATTCTACTTTGAGTTAATGTATGTGTTCATGAACCAACCTGGTGGTATCATTCCATTGAAATTTTCTCTTTGGTCTACCTATTTTCCGTTTTTCATCACCTTCTGGGTTTTGTTGCTGAAGTAGATTTCTGGAAAAAATTCGGGTGAAAATTTAAGAGGATATTCAAGAATACCCAATATAACAAATTCAACTTGTGGCTCCTAGCCTCGAAATTGATAAAATAGGAATAAAGTATAACACTCTCAACTCGAGTGATCTTAACACTATTGATAAAGGAAAAACAACTTCATTTATTGCCATTAAAAATTACACAGGGGCAAAATGAAACATCAGGACCTTATATTTAATTGCAGAAAAATATTTGAAAATATACATCTAAATTTGTGTCATCCAAACAATATATTGAAGAGAATCATCATTCTACTGAAACAATTTGACGCCAGTGGATTTATGAAGATGTGATGTCAATGCCAACTAGAGCAGAAAATACCTTTACACTAACTCAAGACAGTTGTCAAAGATAACTAGGACAGGAAACACCTTATTTCTAACTCAAGGCACTTATCTATGTCAACCATGGCGGAAAACACCTTGTTGTTGATTCAAGATCGATGCCAATCGGGACAAAATACACCTTATTACTGACTCAAAGCAGTTGTCAATGCCAACTAAAGCAGAAAATACCCTTTCACTAACTTAAGACAGTTGTCAAAATAACTAGAGCAGAAAACACCTGGTTAATGATTCAAAACAGTTTTCAAGGAAAACTAGAGTAGAAAATACCTTAAAACTAACTCAAAATAGTTATCAATGCCAACTGGAGCAGAAAACACATGAGTTTCTGACTCAACACATTTGTCAATTACAACTAGAGCATGAAATACTTTATAACTAACTCAAAACTGTTGTCAATGCTAACTGGTGCCGAAAACATCTTGGTTTCTAACTCAAGACAGTTTTCAATGCCGACTAGAACAGAAAATACCTTATAACTAACTCCAGACAGTTATCAATGCCAACTGGAGCAGAAAATACCACATAACTAATTCAAGACAGTTGTCATCGTCAACTAGAGCATAAAATAACTCATAACTAACTCAAAACAGTTGTCAATGCAAATTGGAGCAGAAAACAGCCTGGTGACTGATTCAAGACAGTTGTCAACTGGAGCAAAAAACACCTTGATTTCTGACTCAAGACAGTAGTCAATGCCAACTAGAGCAGAAAATACCTTGTTACTAACTCCAGACAGTTATCAATGCCAACTGGAGCAGAAAATACCTCGTAACTAACTCAAAACAGATGTCCATGCCAAGTAGAGCATTAAATACCACATAACTAATTCACGACAGTAGGCAATTCAAACTGGAGTAGAAAACAACTTGGTTTCTGACACAAGACAGTTGTCAATGCCAACTAGAGCAGAAAATACCTCGTAACTAACTCAAAACAGATGTCCATGCCAAGTAGAGCATTAAATACCACATAACTAATTCAGGACAGTAGGCAATTCAAACTGGAGTAGAAAACAACTTGGTTTCTGACACAAGACAGTTGTCAATGCCAACTAGAGCAGAAAATACCTTGTAACTAACTCAACACAGTTGTCAATGCTAACTGGTGCAAACACCTTGGTTTCTGATTCAAGACAGTTTTCAATGCCAACTAAAGCAGAAAATACTTGTAACTAACTCCAGACAGATGTCAATGCCAACTAGAGCATAAAATACCTCATAATTAACTCAAAACAGTTGTCAATGCCAATTGGAGCAGAAAACAGCCTGGTAACTGATTCAAGACAGTTGTCAACTGGAGCAAAAAACACCTTGATTTCTGACTCAAGACAGAAGTCTATGCCAACTAGAGCAGAAAATACCTTGTAACTAACTCCAGACAGTTATCATGCCAACTGGAGCAGAAAATATCTTGTAACTAACTCAAAAGAGATGTCAATGCCAAGTAGAGCATTAAATACCACATAACTAATTCAGGACAGTAGGCAATTCAAACTGGAGTTGAAATCAACTCGGTTTCTGACTCAAGACAGTTGTCAATGTCAACTAGAGCATAAAATACCTCATAACTAACTCAAAACAGTTGTCAATGCCAATTGGAGCAGAAAACAGCCTGGTGACTGATTCAAGTCAGTTGTCAATGCCAACTGGAGCAGAAAACACCTTGATTTCTGACTCAAGACAGTTGTTAATGCCAACTAGCGCAGAAAATACCTTGTAACTGACTCCAGACAGTTATCAATGTCAACTGGAGCAGAAAATATCTTGTAACTAACTCAAAACAGATGTCAATGCCAAGTAGAGCATAACTAATTCAGGACAGTAGGCAATTCAAACTGGAGTAGAAAACACCGGGGTTTCTGACTCCAGACAGTTGTCAATGTGAACTGAGCATAAAATATCTCATAACTAACTCAAAACAGTTGTCAGTGCCAATTGGAGCATAAAACAGCCTGGTGACTGATTCAAGAAAGTTGTCAATGCCAACTGGAGAAGAAAACACCTTAGTTTCTGATTCAAGTCAGTTGTCAATGCCAACTAGAGCAGAAAATACCTTGTATTGTAACTAACTCAAGACAGCTGGTATTTTATGCCAACTGGGGCATAAAATACCACATAACTAATTCAAGGCAGTCAGCAATTCAAACTAGAGTGAAAATCAACTTGGTTTCTGACTCAAGGCAGTTGTCAATGTCAACTAGAGCATAAAATACCTTCTTTCCTGACTCAAGACAGCTGTCAATGCCAAGTAATGCATAAAACACAACTATTTACTGACTCAACAATTCTTCAAAGCATGTTATAGCTTCTGAATTATCCAATAATTACTTTCATCAGGATAAAGAAGAAATATTTTGAATGTATACTATATTTGCATGCTGTGCGTGTTACTCCCAAGTTCTTCACTCTCTCCTTGCTTTATACATTTGAACTCTAAGTGAACATTAGAATGATACATTGAAAATAACACAGACTTACCTTCGTTCTATGACAATTTCACATTCTCTATCGTAATTTTGAATGATGGAAGGCATCACTTTATCGATTTCTGCTTTCAACCTGCAAACAAACATCAGTTAAAAAAAATGCAAAAACACTTCGGCTGAATGTTTCTTACTGTCTGAGCAACGACTCGATTTTGTTCTGATCATCCTTGAGGGCCAACTGATTGCAGTGTTGGATCAGAGTTTGCTTGTCGACCGACAAATAGTACGATAGGTTCTCGTAAACTTTATACTTAGAAGGTTTTCCGAGAAATTTACTCTTTCTTTCCAGACTGAAAAAAAATATCATTACAATAAAAAATTTTTTAAATTGTTATGGAAGTTCTTACCTTGTTAGGAGGTGATTTATTTCTTTTGTGAATTTATTATCTGTGGAATTCGAACGTTTGTCTTTTATTGAATTTATTATCTGGATTATATTTTTGGGTAAGTTTTTCTGGCAACATCACGGGTTTTGCTATTACATCATTAGTTTGACTAGAAATTTTCACACCTGAAAATATTGATTATATGAAAATAAAATCATGAATATAAAATAACAATAATAAAAGCAATAAATCGTCATAAATAGCTCCTTCACCTGATTCTACACTTTCTTCAGATGCTTTAACCACAGATTCAATTGCATCAGCGATACTGTTGGATACATGCTTTCCATTTTCCATATTTATCTTCGCTGCAATTTAATAAACAAAATCACAATGTTTTTTTTATTCAATTTAACAGATCAAACATATGAAAAAAGTCTAAATATTTATCCAACAAATTTTTTTATTCAGTAGTAAAAGAGATTCTAATTCAAATCGACCTTTTCTGTCAATGAAAAAATAAAACATATCAGTTAAAGGCGCATTTTCAGAGTAAACAATCATTGAGAAAACTCGATATCAGCAGAATAAAAAAAGGGTTACCTTGGCTGAATGATTTCTATTCGAAAAATTGACTTTTCGAGGGTTTGGGCGGTAGATCTAATGCTCGGAAAAACTTTAGTGGTATGTTTTTAGTGGTGGTGCAACTCATTATGGAGGTTTGAAATACCTTTTATAGCTTTTTATAGCAAAATTGTAGTTAATTAATAGATCTACAACTTTTATATGAGACTTTTTTCACAAACGTCAAAATTCATGAAAAAAAAAAAAATTAACCTACGTTTTGATTTTCATTTTTCACGAAACTTGAAAATCTACCTCGTTGTGTACCAAACATCCTGTAAATTCTTTGATTTGAAAAATTTATTTTTTCATCCAATTTTAACGGAATAACAAAAAAAAAAACATATTTTCAATCGAAAAAATCAATATTTTGAATCTGAAAGAATTCAGTATATCTGGGGAGAAGAAATGTATGCTTTCACAGGATTTCGTAAAAAAAAATATTTTTTGTAAAAGATAACAAAAGAATCGAAAAACTAGATTCACAGTAAACCACCATTTAGAAAACTCGATATCAGCAGAATAAAAAAAGGTAACTTTGGCTGAATGAACTTCTCAAGGGTTTGGGCAGTAGATCTAATGCTCGGAAAAACTTCATCGGCATGTTTTTAGGGGTGGCGCAACTCATTATGAAGGTTTAAAATGGCTATACCTTTTTATAGCAAAATTGCAGTAAATAAATAGATCTACAACTTTTATGAGACTTTTTTCACTCATAATTTATGATAAAAATCAAATAACCTATAAATTCTTCGATTCCAAAAATTTATATTTTTACCAAATTCTGAATCAAAAACAAAAAACACCTAGCTTTTAATCAAAAAAATAAAAATCAGAAAGAACTCGGTATATTTGAAAAAAAAAACGTATGCTTTCACCAAATTGCGTAAAAAATATTTTTTATAAAAGATTACTATAAAAAACGAAAAACTAGGTTATTTGAATTTTTCACATTAATTTCGAAATTAGCTGAGGAAAGTGCAATACAAAAGTTGCAAATTTTTCATTATCTTCCCTCTTTTTTTCAATTCATCATATTTTTTCTTCCCAATGAGTTACATCTCACTGTTATTTTATTCCACTTTGAGAATCTTTGGCAATATCGACAATTAATCAGAGGGACCATGCCATGTAACTACTTTTATAAAAGTTGATGTACGATATTCTCAGATTTTATGATATGACAGAAACAATTTGAGAAGGTTGACAATCTAAAAAAAAAGTATTGCTCAATACCTCCACTGATGTCAGGATTCACTTCCATTCCAGACTCATTAGTACTCAAATTCAAGTCTTTTCTCTTTTCTTTCAACAGTTCTGAAACAGTCTTCTTATGGATGTTCTGCTGCCTCTTCTTCTTCAATATCTTATTCGGACTAAACAGTTTCTTCTTTAGAGCTTTCTGCATTCCATTCTCGTTCGACGATATTTTCATCTTCTTATTCTGTGGAGGTTTAGTTTCATCTTCTTCGGAAACTTCGCTATCCAAACTTCTCTGTAAAAAGCAAACATTAAACATTTAACCTAACCTAACCTAAGATCTACGCAGTTCTTGTTGCATAACCTAACCTAACCTATGACCGAAGTACACTGCGCAAAAAATTAACGCACATTATGAAAAACTCAAATTTATTCTACAACTGAAGGTGTTCTCAATGAAAATTATTTTTATCAGAATTATGCATGCATATGTTATCCACTTTCAACGTTTTTCTTCAATACAGATGTTTTTCCCAGCAGGAATAAAAAAAGATGATATTATCAGATTTTGAATGTATTGGCTCCATTCTAAAATCAGTTGTTCCCGATATCAATTCTAGTGATCAATAGTTTTTCTTTCGTTCGATTTTCTACAGTCGATCGCTATGCAACGCGAAACACGCAATTTGACCCAAGAGGAATGTGCCCAAGCGGTAGTTTTGCGAGAAGAAGGGTGGACATACACAAGAATTGCAGAAATGTTTGGAGTTTCCCATACAAGTGTGTCCAGAATGTTGCAGCGATTCAGGGAGACAGGTATGAATGTCCGAAGACCAGGACAGGGTAGACCACGGCTGACAACTGCCATTCAAGAACGTTACTTGAGGGTTTCTTCGTTGAGACAACGGTTTGCAACCGCTCGTCTCCTTCAAAATCAGCTTGAGCAAACTCATGGGGTGCAAATTAGTACTCAGACAATAAGGAATCGCCTCAGAGAATATGATTTAAGGCCTCGTGTCGCGGCAAGAGCTCTTACCCCAGCCCATCGAAGGGCGCGTTTGGATTTTGCGAGAGAGCATATCCATTGGGAAGAGGCCGATTAGGAAAGAGTTCTCCTCACAGATGAGTCTAGATTCTGCCTCTGCCATTGTGATCGACGTTCCCTTGTATACAGACGTCCACATGAAAGATATGCTCAGTGCAATTTCCTGAATACTACTGGTTTCGGGGGAGGATCGATTTTGGTATGGGGTGGAATATCTTTGACTGCTCGCACATACCTAGTGGTTGTTGATATATAAGGAAAATTCTTGAAGAGCATGTAGTGCCATTTGCCCCATACATTGGTGAAAATTTCATTTTTATGGACCCCATCGTGCGCGCATCGTTCAGGAGTACCTTGAAGAGGTTGAAGTTTCTCGAATAGAATGGCCAGCAAGAAGTCCAGATCTCAATCCGATTTAGCAGGTTTGAGACAACCTCAATAGAAGGCTGAGAAATTCAGAAAATCATCCAGCTACTCTTAATGACTTAGGAATCCAACTCAGAGAAATCTGGGAAGGATTAGATCAGAACATTTTAAGATCACTCATTTTGAGTATGAACCGTCGTTGCCGAGCTGTAATTAACGCAAGGGTGGAAATACCAAGTATTAAATCACTTATCAGCATTTCAGTATTCTGAAAATTGTTCATTTCTCTTCTTTCACGTAAGATTCGGTGAAATCCTGAAGTTTTCTTCCATTTAATGTGTCTTGTTTCGTTCAAAAACCTTCCAGAGAGAACATAAAAAGTAAGTTATAAAGTCAATGTAGAGTTAACTTTCATTAAATTGAGATTTTCAGATTGTGCGTTAATTTCTTTGCGCAGTGTAGTAACCTAACCTAGTTTTCTGGATGAAACTTACCTTTCTCGATTGACTGCTCGAAGTTGAACCATCGTTACTTGAATCTTCGCTCTGCTCATCATCAGTCTTGAACTCCAAAGCGCCGGAGTTTATGTAAAACCCCCCATGCAAGGTTGTCACATGCTGTGGAATGATTTCATCGTAACCATCAGTATTGTCGATGAAAGAATCAGATTCATCGTATCCCATACCGATATCAGCATAATCGTCTTTTCTTCCTTTATGCTTCTTTTTCGAGACATTATTTCCTTTTCCCTGAAGGAAATAAGTCGAAAATCAATTAATGAAGATGTGCTTATATTTAAAACAAACATTGCCAGGCTAATGAATAAACAAATCAGTTCATGAATATCATTATCGTTTTGAAATAATATTTTTGTCTTCTCAAATGATTGTTTAGATGTTAATTTCTTCATTCATTAGTTGGAAAATAAAATAAATTAGAAATAGATTATCAAAGATGTTATCAAAAATGTTTTGTACTATTTTCACTAATTTTATCAATGAAGTGTGATACTTTTATAGAGGAATAATTACATATTTTTCTTCCATTTCCAATGCTATCCTTCTGACATCATCATCATCGTCAAGCATATCCAGCACGCGTCCATTTTCAGTACTCTTTGAGGAGGTTTTTCTCTGGAAAAACAAAGCAAACGTTTCATTGATAATGAAGATCAGGAAATGATATGAGAATGACAAACATGAATGAAGATAAGAAATCAACAAAATACAGGATGTAAGTGAATGAGTACGACGAATTCCGTGGGCAAGAACCATTACATTTTGTCCACAATCGCTTCATTTTAACTGAGAAGTCTTAATTATTTTTTTTTTGAAATGACATTTCTTATTTTCGTTAAACTGGTAAAGGTATACAAATGAAATTTGGTGAGTTTTTGAGAGATAGCTTTTGAGAATTTTTAAGGAGGAATTGAGAATTCAACGTTCATCAGTGGCGTACGCACAGGTAACCACCTTCTTTTTTTGAAAGATGTAACGCCACTGGGTATTCAACACAATCATTTTAAAATTTCTTGATTAATCTGTGATGAATGATCTAATGCCTATTTTTCGTAAGAGGCGTCATTTTTATATTAAGAATTAAAACGACTTAACAAGTATATTTATTTTTTTCAATATGTCATTTTGAACTATGTTTTAAAATTGTTTTTTAATTGTTCACAATTTTTCCTCATTCTTGAATGAATAAATAATGACTATTTCAAATTGAGGGGTCATTCGATTCTGATTGAAATATGTAACCAACTTTGAAAGAAATAAATACAAAAACATTTTCAAAACTTAATTTCAACTTGCACTGGACACATTATTCAAACTGTATTATCAGAAATCACATATTATCCATCAAGTTGCAGATGAAACAATAACAAATTCAATGTTTACAAAATGAAGTTAATCTCGACTTGGAATAAAGAAATTTATCTATGCGAGGTTGTTAGTTGTCAGTTTAGAACGCCATATGATTATTGAATAGTAATTACCTATGAGAAGTGAAAAATCAAAAGAATAAAAAAACGGTGGACAGTGAAATTGACAAATAAAAAAATCAATTAGCTTTTTCAAAAATTATCCATCATGTATAATGAGATATATACCCTTAAAACCGCGAAATTTATATAAATTTTCATACAAGTGTATGGTTTGGATTTCGGATGGATAATACATTATGATGAAGTCATTGTTTGGAGCAATAATGATTGTATCAATGATTGAAATAATAGCGATTCATGTAACTTCCAATGAGTAATGATATGGCAATTAAATTGGTGCAAATTATCTTCGAGTATAGGACTTGTAAAAAAAAATCAAGATCAAAGTCTAATTTCCCGAAAAATCGAAATTGATAAAAAAATAATCCAGCACTTTCGTTTTTCTTCTCACAAATGAATGAAAAAATTTGTGCTACATTTGCGCTTTTGCGACGTGGATAGTTTCATGGAAACGGAATTTTTTTTCAACGAAAATTACTCTGTATGATTGTGCCAATTTGAAAAAAAAACAAGTTTTCATTCCTATGGACAAATCAAGAGAAATCAGTAAATTGTAGGAAAATCAGCATACCTGGCAACAGTGTGAAGTTGGCCCATCACTTCTGGTTTTTCGGATAAATTTTTGTTGTGCTGAATTGTGCTAAATTTTTGCTGCTTCGTGCCATTCAATCTTTTTTTCATTCCACACAATTTTCAAGATATTTCATAAAATGTGTTGATTGTATTAAACGGAAGGCAAACTTCACACACACGTTGCCAGGTATGGTGATTTTCCTACAATTTACTGATTTCTCTTGATTTGTCCATAAGAAGGACAACTCGTTCACTTCTTTTTTAAACTGGCACAATAGTTTGAAATGGCTCAGAAAGAATAGCCATTTTTCCAGTTTCAGAAATATATCATACATCACACATAACCCTCAGATTCATTCAGACATCATGAAACATATAGTTTGTATGTGAAATTTGAATTATTAAGTATGATGTCTGAATGAATCTAAGGGCTATGTATGATGTATGACATATTTCTGAAATGCGGAAAAAATGGCTACTCTTTCTGAGCTATTTCAAACTATTGTTACCAAAAGAAGAAACACAACTTCATGTTATAGCTCAGCAGGGAAACCGCTTGGGAAAAAACCAAGTACGCTACTGAATTGCTATGAAAAAAGTGCCTCTATAATCATATCAACATCCTAGCACAAACAGAAACTGAGATAATGGCCAAAGTTGAAATCGACCAAATTTCAATTTTGGCCTATAACTTGAAAACAAAAGAAGAAAGAGGAATGCAATTGATAGCATTATCAGTTTCTCTAAAAAATACCACCGTAACGTGTAATTCATTTTTCTTTATCTCTCACGGTAAAAAAGTTGTAGTTCAAGTATCACCAATTTTGCCAACCCTAATCCAAAACTGCTGGGACAACTGAACACACACTTTCTGACATGTGAATAGTGATATTACGTTTCAATCATTTCCTTCGAAACTACTGAACCTACGAAAAAATTCAAATAACATATTAAAAAAAAAATTTAATTCAGAAATTTCATGAAATCTGAGAAGTTATGGATAATTAGTGGAAAGGGGTGTTTGTTACAACCCCTCGTAAATATTGTAGGAGATTTAAAAATAGTAGCACCTAATTACAGTAAATTAAAATTCTTAAAAATCTGAGTCTGAGTACATTTTCTTTCTTTAGATATAAATAAAAAAATATCCTTCCAAGTTCCAAGGGTTATAACGCAGCAAGGGGTGAGAGTAGGTAGATGTTTTATACAGGGTGTACCAAAAAAAATTTCAAAAATTTTTTTTTCTGTTTTTTTGTTTCCAATTTCGATAGAGTATTTAATTCTGAAAACAATCGTTTGCAAAACGTTAGTGCTCCTAAAATGAATAATTCTTGAGTAATTTAGGATTTTCTGATTTTATATCGTACGTAATGTCAAATTCATAAAATCTGTTTCATATCAACAATGACCTCGGTCAAAGAAGATAAATTATTCCAATAATTCACTAGTGACACACCTTTTTCCTGAATTCATTCATCATTATGAAACAGATTTGATAAATTTGACGCTACGTACGTAAAATCAGAAAATCCTAAATAACTCAAGAATTATTCATTTTAGAAGCATTTACATGTTGAAACATTCTTCTTCGCAGAATTTAATGCAAACATAAAAAAAAGGGTTCTAATTCGAAAAACGAAAGTTATGAGCCAATTCTGATCCAAATTTATTACCCAATATTTGGAAAACCCTGTGACGAGTTTTTCGCAATTCTAGAAATGTACAATATTTCCACAGTCTTCGACTTCAAAAATGTGAAAACGGTTTGTGCTTAAGATATTTAGAACAAGAATAACAAACATAATACCGAATACTCTCATCTTCCTTTATTTTTGTCAGTTTTTCTAGACATTTTGAAAAGTATTTCGACTTAAGCAACGATTTGAAAACGAGTGTATTCAGAATTGAATACTCGATATTGAAAACAAAAAACAATTAAAATTTTTTCAAAAACTGAAAGTGTTGAATAAATTAATATCCCAATTTTCAGATTTCAAATAGGTCCATTTCTCCGGAAACGTCTATTAGGCCGTCGAACTTGGTACACCCTGTATAACAAACAGTTCTCTTTCGGTGTTGATTTTCAACATCTTGTTTATTTGAAACAGAAATTCTCAGAAACTCGGGAACAATCGAGAAATTCACGATCTAATTTTTGATATCTAATCAATCCTAGGAGATTTTTTCGCTAAGTCTCATAGTTCTGCATAAATTGACACCCCGTACAAAAAAACCGAGTGTTGAAAGGACACAGAATTCAGGTATGATCGAAGAGAAAGTTTTGTGATTCCTGGAGAAAAATTAAATAAAAATCTGCAACTTTAATTGTTAGAATTCTGATACTTCTTCGGATAGATCTCCTATCCAACAAAACAAACAAAAAACGAATAAAACTTTTTGAAAATATTTTTTTTCATCCCCTGTATAACAGAAAGTGGTCAGGCTTAAAGAATATTTCAGCAATAATGTTGAATAAATTAATATCCCAATTTTCAGATTTCAAATATGTCCAGTTCTCCAGAAACGTCTAATAGGCCGTCGAACTTGGTACACCCTGTATAACAAACAGTTCTCTTTCGGTGTTGATTTTCAACATCTTGTATATTTGAAACAGAAATTCTCAGAAACTCTGGAACAATCAAGAAATTTACGATCTAATTTTTGATATCTAATCAATCCTAGGAGATCATAGTTCTCTATAAATTGACACCCTGTACAAAAAACCGAGTGTTAAAAGGACACAGAATTCAGTTATGATCGAAGAGAATGTTTTGTGATTCCTCGAGAATAATTAAATATAAATCTGCAACTTCAATTGTTAGAATTCTGATACTTCTTCCGATATATCTCCTCAGTGTTCGCCTGCTAGAGGAAAGATTTACCGGCAAAAGCGTGTCAGCTTGCGCTATACGGCGTCCCGAATGAAAACACCACCTCTCCGACCTCCTGTACTCCTGATAACTTACCGCCATTTACCGGACACTATATCCCACATATTTAAAATTCGCGCCGGTTTCTCATTCCGAATTTTGGAAAATCCCTAACATTCACTATCCGAGAAAATGAATATGACGCTCTAATTTCAATACGAGACAGCAAAATTGTTTATTTTCCAACAGTTTCAACCACCCAGCGAGTTTAAACACCGGCTAAACCGAACGCCGCTATTGGTTTATCCCAGACGAACGAAATAACTCCCAATTTATACGAAAATTATAATTGGGAAGCCAAAAACCGACGATAATGAATGAGGAATTAGAGGTGAACGTAAAATTCGCATAATTGTAAATGCTAGATGATCTAGAAAGGAACAAAACGGTTTAATTCTACCAGCTGCAATTGCATTCACTATACTTGCCACATAATACGTTTACGTCAAGTTGTTCATGATTTGTTAATTTTCACCTAGACACAATGAAATGTCAAATATTCTCGAATATCTCCCAACAGTAAATAACTATATTCAACTAAAAATTTCCCGAAATAATCAACGAATTATTCCCCATAAATTCTGCGTCAAACTTGTCCTAACTTGACGTACCGGACTCGTAAATGCCGTCGTATTTCCCCCCTTGTTTCTCCAGCTGTCCCTTAGTTATTTTTCTAAATATTCCAAGAAAAAAATAGGAAAGTTTCATTCATCCTAAGAGACTTGTTTACTTCTAACAGAAATCATGCACTGCACTAGGACTGTAGACGTGACTTAAACATCGCTCCTGCAGCGATTTAAACTGGAATTTTGAACTTAAATCAGCTATGAACCTATCGATTTCGCGTTTGCTTTCGACCAAGGGAGTTGTCTTTATGAAAAAATGAAAATTCTAATCAGAATCCCAAGGAAGAAGCCGATTCAACACTGACGTGAAATATGTAAACAAAGGTTAGGTCGTTGGCGGAATATTGTGTCCCAGTGTAATTGTAACGTAACCAATTTATTTATTTATAATTATTTAAATATGGCGACAGGATCTGCTTCTACAATGCTGAAGTACCAAATGGATCAGCAAGTTCAGGAAAAACTGAGCTCCCCTAAACCAAAACATCCAAGTTGAGGCAACATTTCCTCCACGAATATCGCAAAGTTGGGGTGTTTTAATGGGAATTTCTGGGCGTTTTCCTCAATCTGTACAGTTTTAACCTTTAAAAGAAGCCTACCTTAACCGCATCAAGCTCATCTTGGTAGTTATATTCCGGACATGTGTTTTCGTTGGACTGGGGCAGCTTGATGGATATTCTAACTGTTTTCTTTCCTACATTTTTGCCTTTACTAGACGATGCCTGAGACACGTACGTAAGTGGAACACGGTTTATATCCGACATATTTCATCACTGACCACTTTACACTCTTCACTACTCGCAAAACAAAATTTGGCTCCAACACAATTCGAACACTTCACAAATCAAACTACGGGAACGTCTTTGAAAGGTAGCATGCGTCTACTGTTGCGCATGACATGACATTTATCAGATGATGCCGGTAATTCAGAACACTAACCCTTCAAAGGTGCTGTTCTTTTCAGTTAGGCTAGATGGCGATCCTACTAATTAAAGATTTCTGTAACGGGAAATCACGGTGTCCCTCTATATTAAGAACTGTTAACTATCACACAAGGTTTTCTTTCTTTTGGTAGAAAATTTCAAATTTTCCAGGAGTTTTCAGACATCCCAGGAAGATGGCACATCGACCATTATATTGTCCCAGTGTTCTATCACAGATATAATCCTAACTTTGATATTGCCGTAAACCATAGCCGTAGCGAGAGGGCTTTTTGAGGTAGCCCCCTCACCCCCCATTGATTGAAAAAAATTAAAATTTTAAGTTCCAATTAAAAAAAAAAACCAACAAAAAACTCAAGGATGTTTTTGACAGGTGCGGGGTTAACCACTAATAACTCAACTTATGCCAATGCCGTGAATCGTAAGGCATATAAGAATAAAAATAACATAACTTTTCCATTTTGGATTTTTTGATGGGGTGTGGTATCATCAAAAAATGTCAAAACCAAAGATAGGAAACGTCCTTATATCTGTGGTACTGAAGTCCGACTACGATTTTTGGCTACTTTTGACACCTAGAGGGCGCTGAAAACATTATTCTGTACAGAAAACTATTTCAATAGGCGCGAAATTCGAACTATACTTCTCATAAATTTCCATTAAATTGAGTATTCTTTGTCGAGCTTTCAAAGAAACATCCTGATCGACAAAACAAAAGCAGGGCTCCGCTTTTTGATCAGGATGATATTTTCGATCTACACATTGTTTTGAATCGAATGAAATACGCTTCTGGATTCTTTATATTTTCATTTGAAATGATTGTGTAAGATCAACTACAATACAATAATTATGAAATTGAAAACATTTCAGAAATTTGTTCACATATTGAAGAATTATTATAACAATTTCAAGAACTTATTCATACAGTGAACTCTCGATAAATCGAACATCGATAAGTCAAACAGTTGTTCTGGACCCGATTCATACTTATCTTACCCAGTGTATTTTAACCTCAATGAGTCTAGAGGGTCTAGTAGATGAGTCGAACTGCTGGAAGGGTCGTCAAGAGAACCTCCACCTTTATAAGTCGTTATTCTGACCACCATTGCCTCTATGAGTGGAACTTTTCGATCTAATGAATGAGACCGAAGAAGATTCGGTTCGCACACAAATCACCACACGTGATGAATATCATACGATTTTTCGACCTCTAAGGACATGTTTCCAGTGCTCAGACGCTCGTTTCTCATTGATGATGATTTCGTGTTTACCTGAGTTTTTCTCTCAATTAAGTGAAGTCTCACTCGAATAACTCGAATGTTTGGTGAGCCGAACAATAGATAAGTCGAACAGTTTTTTTTTGGTCCCTAGGTGTTCGACTTAACGAGAGTCCACTGTATATTAATTACAGAATGTTTGAACAACAATAAAAGAAAAATATCAGAGGTGTACAACAAGACCTGTAGGTCAGCCCAGCAAGAGTTCTTCATAAGTTATCCAGAACAATATGTTTTGCCCCGAAAACTCTTTCCATTTGACAGCACTGAAAATAAAAAGCAATGAACAAGACAGTTACATGATACGAGTTTCAAAATTAACATTTCCATTCTCTTTGGTAATGAAAAGAATGCACATTCAAGATTATTATTTCTGCAATTAATCACCATGCATTTTAAATGTCGGCCAGTTTTTAACACAAAATTTATAACAGTTAAACATACAAATAAAGATTATAGAATGAGCCAGATGCTACTCTTGTAGATTTCGAGTTATTTCAGTGGAAAATACGAGAAAATCCAATCGCCATTCCGGAAAAATATTTATTCAAGTATTTCTTTCAAAATTGACATCAGCCTACTAATAATCTCTATATAATATTTGCCAAATGGACCCAAATTAAATATTTTAACCATAACCCGTCTACTTTTGAAACCACAGATGTCGCTCACAACACTGTAGTCGCTTCGTTTCAAATCTTCTTAATCTATAATCTTTGATCTGTACAATATACATATGAATTTCTGTTTTTTCATTTCTTCTTTTTTTTTTACAGTTCAATGAGGTCAAATTTTTTTTAATTCATCTAGACGAAAAAGTATAACCATTCAAAATTGTCATTATGAGTTATGCCATATCTGTAAACCTGTCCACTGAAGTTGTTCCAAGTAATGGAAATACTTACCAATTGAATCTTGGAAATGATGTCGTAAAAAATTCTGATTCATTGTATTTTTCAAACAGAATAACATCAAACCAAAGTACCAATCTAAAATAACCCATTCCTATTTTACACTGCGCAAAAAAATTAACGCACATTATGGAAATCTCAAATTTATTCTACAACTGAAGGTGTTCTCAATGATAATTAGTTTTATCAGAATTATGCATGCATATGTTATCCACTTTCAACGTTTTTCTTCAATACAGATGTTTTTTCCCAGCAGGAATAGAAAAAGATGATATTATCAGATTTTGAATGTATTGGCTCCATTCTAAAATCAGTTGTTTTCTATCAATAGTTTTTCTTTCGTTTGATTTTCTACACTCGATCGCTATGCAACGCCAAACACGCAATTTGACTCAAGAGGAATGTGCCCAAGCGGTAGTTTTGCGAGAAGAAGGGTGGACATACACAAGAATTGCAGAAAGGTTTGGAGTTTCACATACAAGTGTGTCCAGAAGGTTGTAGCGATTCAGGGAGACAGGTATGAATGTCCGAAGACCATGACAGGGTAGAGCACGGGTAACAACTGCCATTCAAGAACGTTACTTGAGAGTTTCTTCGTTGAGACAACGGTTTGCAACCGCTCGCCTCCCTCAAACTCAGCTTGAGCTTGAGCAAACTCATGGGGTGCAAATTAGCACTCACACAATAAGAAATCGCCTCAGAGAATATGATTTAAGGCCTTGTGTCGCGGCAAGAGGCCCAGCTCTTACCCCAGACCATCGAAGGGCGCGTTTGGATTTTGCAAGAGAGCATATACATTGGGAAGAGGCCGATTGGGAAAGAGTTCTCTTCACAGATGAGTCTAGATTCTGCCTCTACCATTTTGATCGACGTTCCCTTGTATACAGGCGTCCACATGAAAGATATGCTCAGTGCAATTTCCGTGGGAGGATCGATTATGGTATGGAGTGGAATATCTTTGACTGCTCGCACAGACCTAGTGGTCGTTGATAATGGAGCTATGAATGCTGATAAGTATATAAGGAACATTCTTGAAGAGCATGCGGTACCATTTGCACCATATATTGCTGAAAATTTCATTTTAATGGATGATAATGCAGACCTCATCGTGCGCGCATCTTTCAGGAGTACCTTGAAGAGGCTGAAGTCTCTCGAATGGAATGGCCAGCAAGAAGTCCAGATCTCAATCCGATTGAACAGGTTTGGGACAACCTCCATAGAAGGCTGAGAAGTTCAGAAAATCATCCAGCTACTCTTAATGACCTAGGAATCCAACTCAGAGAAATCTGGGAAGGATTAGATCAGAACATTTTAAGATCACTCATTTTGAGTATGAACCGTCGTTGCCGAGCTGTAATTAACGCAAGGGGTGGAAATACCAAGTATTAAATCACTCATCAGCATTTCAGTATTTTGAAAATTGTTCATTTCCCTTCTTTCACCTAAGATTCGGTGAAATCCTGAACATTTGTTCCATTCAATGTGTCTTGTTTTCTTCAAAACATTCCCAAGAGAACATGAAAAATAAGTTATAAAGTCAATGTAGAGTTAACTTTCAATAAAATTGAGATTTTTAGAATGTGCGTTAATTTTTTTGCGCAGTGTATTAGACATACCTACCAATTGGATCTTCGAAATGATGATTCATTTAATTTACAAACAGAATATCATCAAACCAAAGTTCCAAGCCAAAATAACCCATTCCTCTTTTATTTACCAGCTCTTTCGAATGAGGAAACTTATTTTCGCACCCTGTATCAACTAGTCCCAATTGAACGATTCCAATTGAAGACAATCCACCGTCTTAAATCCATTTTGGGATAGGGAACGAGGGGGAAGCAATAATTGAAATGGTACTCAACACTTTTCTCCTCGCGATAATTTGAGGCTGCTTGTTCCATTTGGAGGATCGGCAAGTGAAATCACGATAATTGTTTGGAACTTTGAATTTATTACCTTAATTTAGCTTGAACATGATTCATCATTAGAGGAGCACAATGGCCCTCTTGCGCTACGAAGCCAATTGACTTTTGTCGAATCCACTTGATGCCAAACTTGTAAATTATGGGTTTACGTACTTAACTGTTTACTAATTTGACCAATTATTCCTGTTATTACGATGAGTTGAAGTAACATAGTTGTGCAGGCTGTGAACAAGATCTCTTCTCCTTCAGAAAAATTAATGCGACACATATTCCTTAGATTGAGTATTCAATAAAGAAATTCTTATTTATGATACAAGTGAGAGTCATTGATATTCTTACTCGAGTTCACTTCGTCGCTCGTTTCTCAGTGAAAGAGTGTTAAATGAGCCTATTCTGTACGAGTAACATACATTATTGTCTCTAATTCGGTGAATTTTTATCGAAATAAATGAATATGTCGTAATTTTTGCTCCTAAAAAATATTCTGTTTTCTTGTGTTATAAGATGTTTGGTTTATCTACGAAAGATGATTTCTTTTTATTAGGGTCCCGTAGCGGTCCTCAAACATTTGAAGTTCCCAAAAATCATCACTAGTATGGTCGTATCTGGTTCGAAAGAACCCTCACGATCAGAGAGAAAGGCTGAGAATATAAATTTGAATATTGGAGGAATTTGAAGGACAAGAGTGATTACGTTCTGAAATTAGCCACGGAACATGGTGTTGAAATCTTCTAAGAAACCCACATGGCAACAGAGGAACTTCTTCGTGGAGGAGGACAATTGAAAGTTATGTACTCATTGATTTTTCACTTAGTCCAAATTACGGTTTAGCTTGTTGTGTTATAAGTTTTCGCATGTTTAGCAATTCAAAAAGGGGCAATGTATTGCGTTTTTCATTTCTTTCAAACATTGTAACATTTCTGTCATAACTAATTTATGAAGAAAGAATTTCTGCAATGGGTGGTTAATTCAAAAAGCAAAGATTATAGAGTATAAAGATGGGAAACGAAGCGACTACAGTGATGTCAGCGACATCTGTTTTTCAAAAGTAATCGGGTTATGGTTGAAATATTTAATTAGGGTCCATTTGAAATAGATTATATAGGGATTATTAGTAGGCTGTTGTCAATTTTGAAAGAAATACTTGAATAAATATTTTTGCTGAATGATGATTGCATTTTCTCGCGTATTTTCCACTGAAATAACTCAAAATCTACAAGAGTAGCACCTAGCTCACTCCATAATCTTGGTTTGTGTGTTTTTTTGTTATGAATTTTGTGTTAGAATCTGGTCGACATTCGAAATGCATGGTGATTAATTGCAGAAATAATAATCTTGAATGTGCATTCTTTTCATTACCAAAGAGAATGGAAATGTAAGTTTCGAAACTCGAATCATGTCTTGTTCATTGTTTTTTATTTTCAGTGTTGTCAAATGGATAGAGGTTTCGGGGTAAAAATATATTGTTCTGGATAATTTGTTTGCAAACCGAATTTTCTTCTCATTCATAAGATCAAAAAGTTCCACTCAGAGAGGCAATGGTGGTCAGAAGAACGACTTATAGAGGTGGTGGTTCTCTTGACGACCCTTTCAGCAGTTCGACTCATCTACTAGACCCTCTAGACTCATTGAGGTTAAAATACACTAGGTAAGATATGTATGAATCGGGTCCAGAACAACTGTTTGACTTATCGATGTTCGATTTATCGAGAGTTCACTCACAATAAGTTCTTGAAATTGTTATGATAATTCTCTAATATGTGAACAATTTGTTGAAATGTACTCAATTTCATAATTATTGTATTGTAGTTGATTTTACACAATCATTTAAAATAAAAATATAAAGAATCCAGAAGCGTATTTCATTTGATTCAAAGCAATATGCAGAAGAAAGGATCATCCTGATCAAAAAGCGGAGCCCTGCTTTTTTTTGTCGATCAGGATATTTTTTTAAAAGCTCGACCAAGTATTTAATTGAATGAAAATTTATGAGAAATGTGTCTCGAATTTCGCGCCTATCAAAATAGTTTTTTGTACTGAATAATGTTTTCAGCGTCACCTATGTGTCACAAGTAAGAAACTAGCCAAAAATCGTAGTCGGATTTGTGTACGACAGATACAAGGGAGTTTCCTATCTTTCTAACTCTATAATCTTTGATCGTAATAATATGGATTCTTTACATACGCATGAATCAATTTGTATAAAACTTCCCTTGAAAGCAAGACGTGAAATGGTTTTTCTCGAGTTACGCACGCTAAAACAGTTATTTGCAAAATCCATTTTCACGTATGCACTTATGAAAGATATCGTAACAGGTCCTCGGGGTGCAATAAGATAAAAATAAGGCGGCCCTTTTCCATTCTGAAAGGTAACTGAACAGACTTGCTCGACTTTCATATATCATATTTAACAATCCGAGGGGAAAACCTATCTCAGAGGTGTCGCGCGTTTAAGGACAAACGTTTTATGGACTTGAGGAATATCGATTGAGCCAATTTTCGCACTTGGATAGAGGTGAGGAAAGTAGGTGATGAAAATAGTATAGGGAGACAAGCTGCATACGGTGAAATTCAGTTGTAATCAATTGAATTGATCTCTAATTCTTAAGACTATTAATTTGAATATTCGTGGGCTATTGAGGAACCAATTTTAATGTAATTTTCTTGTTTTGATGGTTTCTTTTGTTGAGGGTTTCTTTTCAGGTTGGAGTTCATTTATATCTGCCATTATTGGTTGATTGTATTTGTTCTGATGTTTTTATGCATTTCTCCTCTCATAGAATTTCGCGTATTTACTGCTTTGGCAAATTTCCCGAAATATTTTATTCTTCCATTTTTTCTATAACTATCCATTTTTTCTATTCCAGAATTACTACTATGAATGAAACTACGACGATTTAGACCCTTCCTCCTGTGTTTACAATGGATCTAACTGAGGAAGAAGCGTTAAAAGATCAATAATGACTCAAACAATACAGAGAGCTAAAATAAGAAAATACATATTGAAACAAAAAGGTACCTAGCTGAGGTTGTTGCAACACAGGAAAACCATACAGGTCTGCAGTATGATTAAATGAGGAAAGGGAAAAACCTCAACTGAAAAATCCCTTGCCTCGCCCGTGAAGAAAAAAATTTTCTAAAAATATTAAATATCAGAGAAATCTTGAAAGATACAGCGTGATCTAAGAGAACATCTTCATGTTATCCATGATTCTTCACAAAACGACTCTTAATCTGAAATGAAGATAGACAAAAGCAGAGAAGAAACTAATTATTCAGAATAAATTAAATGATTTTGAAATTAACCACTCATTTTAGAAATGCATTTGTTACTTTATGAGTAGCCTCGAAACCATCTTAAAATTTTCAAATGGGACAACCATTTATAAGATGTTCTATAGTCTCCTCATTTTCCCCACACTCACAACTAGGGCTCTCAACCGAATTCCATCGGAAGAGCATGCTGTTGCATCATCCATGGCCTGTTCTAATACAATTTAAAACAGACCATATTCTCCTGGCAAGGTCAAAACCAGGAATTCTGATGCAAGGATCAGTAATAAGATCTTTTTTGAAATAATTGCATACAATCCATTCAGATTGCCAAATTTCTTTATCACTCTATTTATATGAATAAGAAATTTTGACCAAAAAGGTTTACGCGACTTCAATCTGGGGACCTTATTATCTGGAATATAGGTTTTTCCAAGCGGAAAAAAAACAACTTATAGTTATAGCTCAGCAAGAAAAGGTCTTGGGAAAAACATAGTACAATACTGGATTGCTATAAAAAATGTCTCCATAATGTTTTCGTTTCAACATCCTAGCACGAACAAAAACGGATATAATGACTAAGTTGAAATTGCCCAAATTTAAATTTTAGCCCATAACTCGAAAACAAAAGAAGATAAAGGAATGCAATAGATGGCACCATCAGTATCTCGTAAAAAGACGACTATAACGTGGCATTCATTTTCCTCTATCTCTTCCAGTTATATGAAATAAGCTGCTCAAAGTATTTTGATGTACTGTTTGCCATATTTTCTAGACAGCCCTTAGTTTTGTTTTGGCATTTATAAACAAGTTAACACATCATCCGATTCACCCTAGAATACTGCAATTATCACAGCAGGTTGGGATAAAATGGGCTGTCTATGAAATGTAGACGACTTCACCAAAATAAAAAGAAACTTACAATATTTGACAGTTTAACAAAGTAACCTTCTGTTGGCAACACCAACACCGCTTGACGGTAGTTAAGTCAGCCCCATAAAATTTGCCACAATCCTCTACCTCATTTGAATTTTTGGATACGCCACTGATGATCCAAGACAGTGACTTCGTTGAAGACTGAAGTCGAATTTGCAAAAAAAAACCTATGTTATATTGACAATTGTTGGAATATGTCGTAATTTTTTGTCCTGAAAAATATTCTGTTTTCTTGTGTTATAAGATGTTTGGTTCATCTATGGGAGATGATTTCCTTTCATTAGGGTCCCGTAGCGGTCTTCAAACATCTGAAGTTCCGAAAAATCAACACTAGGATGGTTGTACCTAGTTCGAGAGAACCCTCACAATCAGAGAGCAAGGCTGAGAATTTAAATTTGAATATTGGAGGAATTCGCAGGACAAGAGCAATTACGTTCCGAAATTAGCCACTGAACATGGTGTTGAGATCTTCTAAGAAACCTACATGGCAACAGAGGAACTTCTTCGTGAAGGAGGACAATTGAAAGTTATGTACTCATTGATTTTTCACATAGTCCAAATTACGGTTAAGCTTGTTGTGTTATAAGTTTTCTAATGTTTAGCAATTCAAAAAGGAGAAATTGATTGGGTTTTTTCATTTTTTTCAAACATTGTGACCATTTGATTGATTTTGAATAGCAGGTTTTTTCTGCTTTTGTCTTTTTTTTTCAGATCTAGAATTTCGGGTAGATTGGTGAAGAGCCTGTTTTCCTCTGCTGCCCAAAGAAGAACTACATGAAGATGTTCTTCGGATCACGTAGATGTCCTCCAAGATCCTCTGTTATGATATTTTTAGTTATTTTTTTTCTAACACGGGTTAGAGCAGGGTTTTTTCTCTGGGGTTTTTCCCTTTCCGCATTTTATCATACTACAGACCTGTATGGTTTTCCTGTGTTGCACTTACCCCAGCTAGGTACTTTTCCATTTTTGAGAATGTTCAGGAAAATTATTTCAAGTTTTATTACAAAATCAGAAATCGTCCAGAATCAAGACATCTCGTTTTGCTCAAGAATGGACTTATTTCCTTCATCCTCGGCATCACAGAATTACTTGAAAATTGATAACAAATTACAAATCGTCCAGAATCAAGACATATATCGTTTTGTTCGAAAATAGACTTATCTCCTTTCCCCGACACCACGGATATATGCCTTAACTAGTCAAACCTGGGACTTATTGAGTCCCAGCATTCTTACGAGAAATCTCAATTAAATGGTTCAGCCACCAAGACTGAGTATCTTCGCGTTCTCAAGTTTTCGGAAACCAATAGATCCAAGCCATCTCTATAGAACAATGCTCCATATTGAATGCTCTCTATCATAATGCCCCATACAATCCAGACGCTCATAATCGACCCTTTCGAGGAACGATTTCCGATGGATGTACATGTTTGTGCTCCAACTCAAGAGAATTATGACTGTGAGAATGTTTCCTGTATGAATAAAACCAATATAATCTGGTGAAATTTCTTGGTGCTGGCTCTTTCTTTGCTTCGACACTGGATTCTAGTGAAAAAAATGCTAAAAAATCTCGATCAATTCCTCACCTAACACCGTAGCTTCAGGAAGCACATAATACCTGATGAAAATTAGTCAAATTGAGCACATATTCAATTGGAGATGCAATTGACAACACTGTCTGCAGCTGGTGTATTAGCCATGGAGAGACTCACAGCGCTTTTTGCCAAGGAATGGGTTTAGGGTTTGTTACAACAATGGCAAGATATGAGGAACTAGTTATCAGATTGAGTGATCTCTGTGATAATGCTGCATGCCATTCGAGACCCAAACAGTAGCAGTACTGCTGCGGATGAGCCCTTATTCTACCATGCTCAATCCAATTGAAATTTTATGGTTGAAAATAAGAACTTCCGTAAAAACAAACCTCAGAATTCCAAACAGTGTGACACCGAGGGTTATTGAAAATGACTAACATGCCTGAAAAATATTATTGACCGAGCTAAGATGCCATGTATGGCTTCAAATTTTTTTCAGTTTTGTTTTAAGGATTAAATGTTTCACGTAAAAATTAAAGTTCATGTATTATCGTTGTTTTATTTCTGAATCACCCACAATTGACATTTTCTGAATTGCAAACTGGTATCAATGTGCGTATGAAATGAATTCCAAATTGCCATTTCTGAAATATAATTGACCATATCGCAAATTCAATTGAGTGTGTTATCTGAATTACATTTGATGTTTTCTGAATTACAATTCATTATTTCAGAAATTCAAAGGACTTATCTGAAATACATTTGATGTTTTTTGAAATTTAATTGACTTATCTGATATTCATGACATATTCTGAAATTCAAATGACTCATTTGAATTACATTTGATGTTTTCTGAAATACACTTGATTAATCTACAATACAAGTTATGTTTTCTGAATGTCAATTGACAATTTCTGAATTACAATCATTGGAAATGGCGTAGTTAACCTAGGACTTATTGAGTCCCAGCGTTTTTACGAGAAAATCCCAATTAAATGGTCTCTTCACCTCTGGTTCAGCCACCAAGACTTCAAGTTTTCGGAAACCAATAGATCTAAGCCATCTCTATAGAACAATGCTCCATATTGAATGCGCCCTATCATAATGCCCCATACAATCCAGACGTTCATAATCGACCCTTTCGAGGGACGATTTCCGATGGATGTACATGTTTGTGCTCCAGCTCAAGAGAATTATGACTGTGAGGACCAGCACGATCCATCCATCTGACGCTTAGACAACGCTATTGGTTGTTCATGGTTGATTCGCATTCAATCAAACTTGGCCGAACTTCCAGAATCGCAGTGACCGCCGAATTGTAGGTGTAATGGGATCCCTTCCTGGTAACGAGGCAAGCAGGGGTCCCGAGGGAACTGACCTAGCACTCGGATCGGGGACGTCGGGACGTCCTAGATCTGCAGGGGCGACTCGTGGTATATACACTGCGTAAAAAAATTAACGCACATTCTGAAAATCTCAATTTTAATGAAAGTTAACTCTACATTGTATTTATAACTTATTTTTTATGTTCTTTCGTTAAGGTTTTGAACGAAACGAGACACATTGAATGGAAGAAAAATTCAGGATTTCACCGGATCTTATGTGGAAGAAGAGAAATGAACAATTTTCAAAATACTGAAATGCTGATAAGTGATTTAATACTTGGTATTTCCACCCCTTGCGTTAATTACAATTCGGCAACGACGGTTCATACTCAAAATGAGTGATCTTAAAATGTTCTGATCTAATCCTTCCCAGATTTCTCCGAGTTCTCCGAGTCATTTAGAGTAGCTGGACGATTTTCTGAACTTCTCAGCCTTCTATTGAGGTTGTCCCAAACCTGCTCAATCAGATTGAGATCTGGACTTCTTGCTGGCCATTCCATTCGAGAGACTTCAACCTCTTCAAGGTACTCCTGAACGATGTGCGCATGATGGGATCTGGCATTATCGTCCATAAAAATGAAATTTTCACCAATGTATGGGGCGAATGGCACTACTACATGCACTTCAAGAGTGTTCATTATATACTTATCAGCATTCATAGCTCCATTATCAACGACCACTAGATCTGTGCGAGCAGTTAAAGATATTCAACCCCATACCATAATCGATCTTCCCCCGAAACCAGTAGTATTTAGGAAATTGCACTGAGCATATCTTTCATGTGGACGTCTGTATACAAGGGAACGTCGATCACAATGGTAGAGGCAGAATCTAGACTCATCTGTGAAGAGAACTCTTTCCCAATCGGTCTCTTCCCAATGGATATGCTCTCTCGCAAAATCCAAACGCGTCCTTCGATGGGCTGGGGTAAGAGCTGGGCCTCTTGCCGCGACACGAGGCCTTAAATCATATTCTCTGAGGCGATTTCTTATTTTCTGAGTGCTAATTTGCACCCCATGAGTTTGCACAAGCTGATTTTGAAGGAGGCGAGCGGTTGTAAACCGTTGTCTCAACGAAGAAACTCTCAAGTAACGTTCTTGAATGGCAGTTGTTACCCGTGGTCTACCCTGTCCTGGTCTTCGGACATTCATACCTGTCTCCCTGAATCGCTGCAACATTCTAGACACATTTGTATGCGAAACTCCTAACCTTTCTGCAATTCTTGTGTATGTCCACCCTTCTTCTCGCAAAACGACCGCTTGGGCACATTCCTCTTGGGTCAATTGCGTGTTTGGCGTTGAATAGCAATGGAGTGTAGAAGATCAAAGGAAAGAAAAACCATTGATCACTAGAATTGATCGAGAACAACTGATTTTAGAATGGAACCAATACATTCAAAAGCTGATAATATCTTTTTTTTATTCCTGCTGGGAAAAAACATCTGTATTGAAGAAAAACGTTGAAAGTGGATAACATATGCATGCATAATTCTTATAAAAATAATTATCATTGAGGACACCTTCAGTTGTGAAGGTGTCCTCAATGATAATTATTTTTATAAGAATTATGCATGCATATGTTATCCACTTTCAACGTTTTTCTTCAATACAGATTATGGAAATCTCAAATTTATTCTACAACAATAAATTTGAGATTTCCATAATGTGCGTTAATTTTTTTTGCGCAGTGTATTTAAATGCGATTTGTTTATATGTAAAGTTTATCTGTCATTGTTCAGTTTGCATTTCTATATCTAGAACTGTTGCTGTTAGGACAGTTCTTTTGATGCATTTGGGTGGGCACTCCCCAAATGTTTCAAATCTTCCAGATAAAATGTCAATTAATGTATGAATATTCTAAGTTGATGCAAGATGCCGTCATGTTGCTCACGTGAACAATAGCTCCGAGTCAACTCTTACAGAAGATTCTGACCACTCTCGTTCCACATAGCAAGGAGGTATTTTGGTCGACAAAGAGTATCGTACGGACCTTAGGAACAGCAATCTTGAAATGATGAATCCTCCAGAAGCAATCGAAGCCTCTCACCCCAGAACATCGCCTGCGAACCGCACATAAAATGCATTCCTCCAACTCCGTCCGAATCATCATCCGCAGAAATGCCCAAATAGTTATTGTCCTTCTATTCGCCGCGTCCATAAAATCCCCGATGAACGGCGTCGCCGAGTTAATAAAACGGATCAGCAGAAGGGTTTTGAAAAGTTGAAGACATAAGCGTTTCTCCGTCTCCTCGTTCGCTCCCATTGAAGAAGAGAGCGATTCACTGAATTATTGTTATTATTCTCATCATACGGCGTATTACACCGCGAGGGGGCTAATCCTGGATGGGACGAGCTGAGCCGGCGGTTTGTCACATCGGAGATATAAACGGTCTCAGCCGAGAAATATTATCCGACGGCGGGGACTTTGAATTATATTTGTCAGATGGAGAGACCGGTCCTGAGGAGGAGGTTAGGGGGTAGCAGGTGACGGGGTTTCGGGGAAAAATCGGCGGCAGCTTGGCGGAAGCTAGGTTCGATTATCTTGGTGTCAAATGGGCATTACTGGGGATCCTGTTAATGAATTTCGAGAAATGCAAAGAGTATGCTAAAGTATTCCATAATTTGAAAAATCGTGGAAAACATTGAAATTAGTAATTTTGTGATTCACATTGTAAGGTTAAAGGTAAATTGTATAAGGTAATGATTTGACACTAAATGCCCCAGCTAGTCAGAACATGAAACCACCTTACATTTTTATGAGGTAAACAGTCGAGATTTATTCCTCTCTGATGACAATAGCTATTTACAATAAATACTATCACAAATTGAAACATCCAAACATGAGGACAAGAATATGTAAAATTATGAACAATTCGTTAGAAACGTCATTCACTAGCGTTTTTCGTTCTTAGTTAATTTATCTTGTTAGAAAAATGCCAGGTAAGGGAAGTGACTATCCCTCGACTTCTTCCAAAGTTCAAATTCCTAAATCTCCAGAAAGACGTTGAAGTTCTTCCAGAAGGAATGGCGTTGCAAGAGGTGAAGGTTATATTCCTTCCAAAGAGAAGCGTTGAGGGTTTAATTTCCTTCAAGGTGCAGGTACTGAACGCTTGGAGACTTCCAAAAGGTATTGAGGCTTGGCTCCTTCCAAAAAGTAGTTGTAATTTTAACTTCCCCAAAAGGTACTGAAGACTTAGCTCCCTCCAAAGAGGTGTGGAGGCTTAGTTACCTCCAAAGAGGTGTGGGAGGCTTAGCTCCCTGCAAAGAGATGCCGGAGACTCAGCTCCCTCCAAAAAGGCAAGTAAAAAAAAACACTTGCATCAGTTTTTTGTATCGTAAAACCTCCACAATTCCCCGAGATCTCTGATAATATTAGTTTACATAAAGAAAATTCAAGAAAGGAAAAAATGTCCACGTGTTCACTGAAACACTGGCACAGATAAATCGGGAAATTGAAAATCAGAGGGTCAACTGTGAAATGTTCAAATTCAATTAATCAATTAAAACATGGGTAAACTGATCTAGAAGGAAGGTTGATTCGTCAGATGGTTGAGGAAATCAGATGAAAAGTCGTACAATCCCCAAAATGGCGGAACCCAAGCGTGTCTCACCTCATATGAAACATATGAATCATTACCAAAATTAGGTATATGGTTGTCTGATCAACCTCGTACTCACCAATCTTAACGATCGCCTAGGTTGAACTATTTCACTCGAAAATAAGAGGATAAACTACTGCCTCTTCAGGTTGCAGTGCCAAAATAGCGGGATATTAGAGAGAGAATTTTGTCCCCGGCCGATTCCCGATCCGAGACGATCCGGAAACTCCCGAAATTTGAAATCGGTAAATCATACCGTTACAACCTTCTGTAAGATGTGATGTACCCGGTCAATCGTTATACAGCAGAGGGATGGTAAATTATACACTGGAGACTCATCAAGGGTGTTGATTTCTTAGATGTTACACAGATACACAATGAATGAATCATTCAATCAATATGACTTCGGTTCAACTCTGCTTGTTGTTTTGGTGGGATGATATTATATATATTTACATTGTTTACTTCTTGTTAAACAACATCATGAATTGATAAATATACTGACCATGGATATAAACAATGCGTATAGATCTTCATCACGTTTTTAAGATGATGTGAGGTTACTTGGACCGTTGAGACCTTGTTGTCACAAGTATGATACAGGATGTTCCTATTGATACATACTACAAAGAGATGACTCGGTGCTATCGTTTACGTAAGCAACATGACAGCATCAATTATCAGCGTCGATTTCTTTCTGTGAATAGAATGTTCAGTGCAAATTATCACCTAATCCTTTTCTTAAACTTTTCTTTGAAACATAATTTTACTCCAAAATACTTAGGTGTTAAATTAGATTCCTCTCTGAATTACAAAGCGCATGCAGCTGAAAACGAGCAATAACATTCTACAGAAACTTGGTACGTCATGGGGTGCTGACCCGACTACTCTTCGCACAGCAGCCCTTGCTCTTTTTTTTCCACCGCTGAATATTGTTGCCCTGTTTAGCTCAATAGTGTTCATGTTCAGAAAATCGACGCACAGCTCAATTTATCAATGAGAATAATTACTGGAACCATCTGATCTGCACCTATCCAATGGCTACCAGTGCTATCAAATATAGTTCCTCCCCATATTCGAAGACGGTCTTCAACTTGGAAATCTTGGATTAAATTCAATTTATTTCCGAATTCAGTCGAGAGTCCTAATTGTGAATGTAGTGAATCAGAGGAAACGGTTGAACACCTATTTAATAATTGTTCGATTTATAAATTTCAAGATGGCATTAGAGTCAAACACAATGTATCAAATTCATTTTTGCAATGGGTTGGAAATTTTAGATCAATTCGATGAAGTATAAATTGCATTCTCTTGCTGTTCTGTCTTTTTTATTTTCAGGTTGGAGACTCTTCAATATCCAGAGGAACAACCAAATCGTCACTTTTATCAATAATTGGACTCTCGACGAACATATTAAGCAGTTAAACACACAAGACGAAAATTGGACAGGAACGAAATTCAGATGACAGCGTCTTTTCTCATTTGTTAGTAATCATAACGTTGGCAACGTTTGCTATTCACAACAACCTTTTGATTATTTGAATATTTGAATGAATTTTGAAGTTTATTGTCATTGCAAATTCGCCTATTTCTTCATCAAAATAGGACAATTGTACAAAAAACATTGTATGGTATTTGTGTTCAAAGTGATTTTATTTTGTTTGTGAAATTTTTCAATTCTCTCCGCTCATTTCACAAACTTTTTCACATACAAAATAAAACGTCACTTTTAACACTTATATCAAAAATAACTATTACTTGTTTCACTAACTGTTTAAAATAAAAATGAAATAAAATAAAAACTAAGCTGTGTGGTGAAGGGTCGTCAATTTCACATCAACAGTCAAAATTGATTTTTCCGAGTACGGCACTGGAAATATAATATTCTGAATACTTAATCCAACAGATGCTAAAAAGTGTTGTAATTTCTGAAAAAATCATTCAATTCTGATGTACAGTACCAGAAATATAGTCGAATGAAATTTCGGTCAGAACGAATAAATCATCCTGTATATTGGCAAGGAAAGATGGGAGACATTACTGAGAGACCTTTTTGTGATGTTGATGGAAGATCCTTTACATATATAGTAGGATAGTGGGATTTTCTTTATGGATTTTTTTGATGTAGTAATTTAATCCAGATAAACTCTGTTAAGTGGTGAAGCTTTTTATCAGAGTATATTTTGTATTGAGTTTTTCTTAAATTGTGAGGGATATGCGCTCCCACACTAAGTTAATTTCAAGTAACTTTCAAATCTTCACTCTTCACAACTCGCTGTTTCCATCCGAATGGAAAATTCGAAATAAACCACGGCAAGCCCCGATATTGACTCTCGCAAATTCTGCGGAAAAGGAGGTCGTTTCCTGAGTTTAATGCCGTTTTCACTCGACGAAAGAGGGCGCTCCTGAAGACCGGAGGGTGTTCGTTTCATGTTCAAGAAGGGGGCTATCTGCGGGTAAAATAAATTGAACTTCAGGTGAAGGAAATCGTTTAGAGTGCAACATACTCGGCACTCCACTTGCCCGGAGTATATTCAGGAAGATAACATGGGCGAATAATATAAATCACCGAATACGATAAGAATATGGGGTTTATAACCAGCGAGCCGTTCACCCGCTCCGAACATGTAAAGATTGAAATAGTGTGAGGCTCAAAGAGGCGTGGAAGAGATCAAGAGATTTCAAACCACCTTAGTACATAGCTTTTCGAGACGTTACTTCATTATGTGTCCATTAAAACTCATGAAAATTTGGATAGAAATATATTATTGGAGGTTTCTGCATTTTTCTTAAATAGTTTCAGTCTTTTCTCGCTCAGCCTCTGGAACAAGAAACAATCAGAATTTTGTTTCGATAATAATAGAAAGAACCCTGAGTAAAATTCGGTGATAGGTATAAATCCTTCGTCGGGTACTTTTTGCCAGGAAATTTTTGAATTTACTTCACCCGGAGCTTTTCTGAACCTGAACTATAATTGGCAGATTTTCCTGCACCATGTTTCCTTTTGTCAGAGGAGAAAATACAAGAAAAATAAAAATTAAAAAAAAATGATGAATAGAAGAAAGTGTGTCGAAATATTTGAAATTTCTTAGCTATACTGTTCGTAGGATAATGTATTGTTGTAGCAAATAAATTTTGCGAGCATGTGGTGCAAATACATACGGTTATAGCAGAAAAAGTTTCGGACCATACCGAACAAAGATTTTTTAGGTTCGAAATGACATGTCAGGATAACTCTCCAAAATTATTTTTTCATATGGATAATGTTGTCCCTTACCTCGCCCGTGAAAAAAAAATCACTAAAAATATAAAATATCAGAGAAATCTTGACAGACGTCAGCATAATTTGAGAGAACATCTTCTTGTTATCCGTCTATGGACTTAGATTCAGATTCTTCATAAAACGACTCGCAATTCTTAATCTGAATTCAAAAAAGACAAGAGCAGAAAAGAAACCAATTATTTAGAATGAATTAAATTATTTTGAAATTAATCACCCATTTCATAAATGCATTTATTAATTTATATATAGCCTCGAAGCCATCTTGAAATTTATAAATGGGACAACTATTTATATGATGTTCTATGGTCTCCTCATTTTGCCCACACTCACAACTAGGGCTTTCAACCGAATTCCATCGGAAGAGCATGCTGTTGCAGCGTCCATGGCTTGTTCTTATACGGTTTAGAACAGACCATATTCTCCTGGGAAAGTCAAAACCAGGAACTCTCATGGAAGGATCAGCAATAAGATCTTTATTGAAAAAAATTCATACATTATATTCAGATTGCTAAATTTTCTTATGGCTTCTATATTCATATCAATTAGAAAATTTGACCTAAAAGGTTTACGCGACTTCAATCTGGGGACCTTATTATCTGGAATAAAGGTGAGAATGGGAAATGAATTCGGAAAAGAAATCAATTCGTTCTAAGATTTCAAAGTTGTTTTCTCCCTGCGAATAAGGGGAGGAACAATATTTGAAAGGACTGGTAACCAAGGAGTAGGAGTAGATTTGATAGTACCAGTAATAATCCTCATAGAAAAATTTAGTTGGGCATCAATTTTTTTACATAAACACTATTCAACCAAACAGGGAAGCAATATTATCAACAGAAAAAGCCAAAGCTAGCGCTTCCGTACGAAGTATTGTTGCATCATCGCCCAATGAAAAACCAGCTAGTTTCTGAAGAATATTGTTTCGAGTTTTAAGCTTCAAACGCAAGATCATCTAAATGGGCGTTGAAATTTAGAGGGAAATCAAGTTTGATTACCAGGTATCTAGGATTAAATTTATGTTTCAAGGAAGAACAACTGAAAGTGACACTTAATTTTCAACATTTCTGATGATTGTTTAAATTAAAACATGAAACCCCATTTTTATTTTCATTCGGGCACAAACGCCACTTCGAAGAATAATTTTTCATGATATCCAAATCTACGATAATTATTTGAACATTTGATTTGTATTTGTGGATCTTCAATTTCACATGAATTCGTTTTTGTTTTTCTGTCTTTAATTTCATGGAATAAATTTTCTTCTTTTTAATTACTTTCTCGTAGAATGTATTTTCGTTTTTGTTTTCTAAAATTTATTTCATTTTCAAACCAGTTTTGGCGAAAAAGAACCTGAACACTAATTTCCATAGGAAATTATTTGTGTCATTCATTGAGGCAACTAAATTCCTCGCTTCAGAGTGGAATAAAAGTGTCGCATTCATTTACAACAGATATGAAAACACCCATCAGTGTTACTGATTGTTACTGATTCGATTCGACACTTCGCGTACCATACGTTGTGCCCTACATCCCCACCCAACCGAATCTGTCGGCCAAACCTTTTATTCGATATCACTACCCTCTGAGGTTTTGATTCTGCCACAGTTCCACTAGAATATGGCTCTGTTCGAATTTACTATAGAAACTGTGATGTTTCCAATTGTGTTTTCCCGATCTGTATGACGAAAATGTTATGAGCCTCGCAAATACGGGACATAGGTATTTCATCATAAACCACCCTGTTTAACAATTGCAGGTTTTTTATTTCGTATCGGAACGCGAATATCATAAAGCCCCATTGTAGATATTTCAACTTGGAGCGACTTTTCTTCAGTCACAAAAGCAATCTCCCGATTCCCGTGAACATTTGCCTAAAATTGAATAACTTCGTAAGCTCATTAAGGACACGGCCCTCCTCGACCTAGGCCTTATTCCTCGAATTTTCAGTTTTTAAGAGATGGGAATCAGGAATCGACGATTCGCGATGAATAATAAATGACAAAAGTGGGGTCTGGATGCAAATCCTCGGAAACAAGGCGTTTAGACTCGAAAAATGTCCGTAAGGAGTGTTTGAAATTCTTGTCCTTTGATCAAATATATGCAGATTAGGTCGGATACTTGCCGGCTCTTCGAACGGGTCGCGTAAAGAACACCTTTACGGAGGTGGGAATTTGAAATTCATGAAATTCATAAATTTCGAGCACCCATGTCTGGGTGGGTTCGTTCCCATTTGCACTTCATAAATTGGAAGAGCTGATGCTGCTAATTCGGATTTCCGCCTCAGCGACGTAATTAGAATTACGAGATGAGTATATCAAAAGGTCTGAGATATCCGAGGTTATTGTGAATTCTTCGCTGAACACAAAACAAATTCATTTCAATAGCTTCAGAATCATTGACAGTTGATACAATTTTTATTTGTTTCTCATTTGTAAACGTCAGTTCCCAAAAACACAATATTAATCAAGAAAGTTCATTTTATCAAGTCACTAACTTGTAAATCTGACAGTTAACTTGAAAAATTTTTACAAGTTAGTTGTATCATTTACATTAGAAAATTTTGTTTTATCGTCATATATGTTGGAAATCATGGTACAATTGTTGTTTCCAGTAACACAGATTTTTGATTATGAAAGGGTTGATACTGATGATGATGAACCATCTGTTGACTCAGAAACTGTTGAACTCGAGGACTGCAAAACATTTTTACTCTTATTACTACCAAATAATTTGCTAGACATTTCGATTTTTTTGTTGACCGAATCATCGACATAACTCATCGCAATTTCGGTGCTCTTCCACCCTCCTGCACGCTTTAGTGCTAAAATATCTCCACCCGAATCCGCAACCATAGAGGCTCCAGTTCTGCGAAAAGAGTGGCCGGTGTATAACTCTGGGTCTTTTAAACCTAAATATTTCGCTATTTGCTTTGGGACACCACCAATAGTGTGCTGGCCAGCATTAAGGGAAATGCACTTTCCATGTCGGTATGTCAAAAAAATCTTAGGCTTTCTGTTCCAGGAGGCCGAAGATTTACATATTTTCAGTATAACATGCAGGGCTTGAAGCTGCAGTCATCATCGGTTATGGTGAATCTTCTTGTTGTTAAATTTTTTGTTTGCCGCAATGTCACAATAACGTATTTTTCCATATCTTCTACATCATTCATGTTTAAGGAGAGAATTTCGTCACATCGACAACATCCAAAAATCCCAAATATTGTTACAATTTTCGCCAGCAACCAATGCTCATCAGGAGCATGTAAAAGAAATTGTTCAGCCTTTTCTTTACTTAATACATAGGCTTTTTTCGGCGTATAACGCTCATTTTTTCATTTCAGAAACGCTTTTACCTTTTGAAATCTGCAAATGACAACTAAACGTCATATTTTTCAATGAATTTTTCAAGGAAAACAAACCTGCGAACAGGGGCATTTTCTTTCGTTTCCAAGCAGCTTTTCAGCATAAACCATTTTGCCCATAAAGTATTAGGGCTGAATCTAGCTGATAGTTGATTCAAGTAGACAAAACATCTTCAGTTACCCCAATCACAATATTTTTGTTTTGCCACTTTTTGAAGTCGTCGTATTCTCGCTCGTACCTTGAAGCTGATTTTGCAGGTGATAAACTTGATGCTACACTGCTGGCTGCCTCAATAATTTCTTTTGGTACATTTATTTTCGCTTTCGCCATAACAAATGTAAAGAAAAATAAACAGACATGTTCATGGCAACGCTTCCATAGCTTACGACATTTGCGACAAATTATTAAGATTTTTTGGAATTTATCTAACTTTCTTACAAATGAGAAACAAATAAAATATAAAACAATACACGCAAGGTAAAGGGTTTTACTGCCTCAAGGAGGTTACTGACTCGCCTGCGGCTCGTCAGCTATATTCTCCATTCGCCAGTAAAAACCCTCTTACCTTGCTAGTGATGTTATATACTATTTCAAGTCCCTGTCACTTCCTACAAAAATCGATAAAAGATATTCACTAATAAATCAAGTTGTATGCAAGATGGGCAAAATACATGAACTACAACTTTTTAACTTTCAACCCATCGAGATAGAGAAACATGAATGACACATCTTCTTTTATTTTCGAGTTAGAAGCCAAAATTGAAATTTGGGCGATTTCCACTTTGGCCATTATCATATCTATCTATATCAGCACCCCAGAGGTAAAGTGTGTTGAGTCACAATATTAAAATTAGACAAAACAGAGATTTTTCAGTTCGATTATTGTTTCAAAGAATGTCTACTGTCAGTATTTGGTGACTTGATATAACAAGAGAGTCAAAAATGTGTTCCACTAGCTAGAATTTACTTATGTGAATCCAATATTGTAGATAGTTCGTGTCTGAAAAAATGTGACTTAACACACTTTAGCTCTGAGGTGCTGATTTAATAGAATGTTGAAATCGAAACCTTATACAGACACTTCTTTCATAGCAATCCTAACGTCATTTTCCTTCCTGCATTCTTACATTTCGATAAAAATTATGCTTGATTCCTTTTATAAATTTTCCAGTTATGATTCTGTTTGTTCTCCCAAATCATTCGAAGTCTTTAGTTTTTTATTTCACTGCTCATTGATTCGGTGGCACTCCCCGAAAAAGGTTCCAATCTGCGTAGGAATCAATCGTCAGATTTTATCTCCCCCAAAGAAGGAAGCTCGCAATCAAAGCAATATTTCTCAAATTAATCAGCGTTGAGTCTCGGCCAACACCGTTGAAGAAAATTGGGGCAAAAACTGAGATTGGAAGCTAGTACGTTACGTTTGTCTAGCAGAATTGATGTCCAAAACCAATTCGGTTCCCCTTGTTTTTCAGGCCGGTCCTTTTTATGTCTTGGCCTGTTCCAGTGGCGGGTAAGGTGTCGGAATCAGCCAACGAATGCAGGATGGAGATAATTTTTTCTCAAGAGATCCATGAAGAAAATCTTCTTTAAACGAAGGTGTGTACTCGTCGATTTTGTGATTGAAGATTACGTTTGTTCATTATCTCTTAATTTTTTGTCGGTTTTTAAATTATTACGACAATCAGCTACTAGATTCTTCGAAAACCATCAACATATTTCATAAACTTCACAGGGCGAATCCTTGGAAAGCTCTCAAAAAATATCTCGACACATTTGTCATACAGTAATTAGATTTGGATGGAGTCTCTTTATGTGTCAAGTTTTCATTCTTAGTACAAAGTGATCAGATTTCGATATTTTATTCTACATCTCCCAAATTAAGCGAGATAAAAAAAATTTGTATTCATGTCATGTTCTTTTTTCTCGAGAATCATAAATTTCTGGAAATCGCAAGTCGCTAAAGTGTCTAGTTTTCATGCTACAAATGATTTTGGAATTTGGCCAATTATTATAATTGCCTGAAATATCCGCAGTTAAGCAACTACGCCCTCGAAATATAATCGAAATTTCAGTGCCGATTCAAATTTTAGAGAATTTAGAAAAATGAATTTTTTTGAACGGAAATCATAGTGCGCTATGATGTTTTTTCAATATACTTTTCTTAGACATGTATGTAATCTTCGAGAAAATCACTGTAAACTCATTTAAAACTCAATAACTATCTGAATCGATCCAATAAAAATTAGTATGAGACATTTCGTTAATCTGGTCGCCTTTTTTCTGAAGTTTTTGGTTCTTTGCATATGCTTCATGAATGTTCTCATTGTGAAATAGGGTCAGTTCGATTTGAAACGAGTTTTCTGAAAATTCCAAGACGTAAATTAACAAACGCTGAGGCTAATAAGGCTATCGGAATGCTACAGGCTGGCCTAACTCAGGTTGTTTTAGCGGAAAGGCTCCAAGTCAGCCAAAGTGTGATATCTCGACTTTGGTATAGGTTCAGGGAGATAGGTTTCGTGTTGGAAAGACCAAGGCTTGGTGGGCGACGAAAAACAACACCTGCTCAGGATCGTTTCATCATCGTTTCGGCGAGAAGAAAGCTTACATCAACGTGTAGAATGCTACGGAATACTCTCAAAGATGCAGATGGGGTCCAAGTTTCCATCAAAATCATCAGACGACGTTTGGGACAGGTGAATCTAGGTTCTAGACATCTATTAAGGGGAGTTTCATTAACACGTAACCATAAGCGTCACTGGAATGGGCAAGGCAACATATCAATTGGAACGATCAATGGCGTAGTGTCCTTTTCACTGATAAATCCAGATATGAACGATTTTCATATTCTCGAAGAATAAGGGTATGGACAATCCCACGCATACCCCGTAATCGTCGTTATGTCCAAGAAGTCCATCCATTCCGAGGGGGTAGTGTTATGATATGGGCTGGGTTATGTTTCAACGGGCGCACAGATCTACACATTTGTCCTGGGAATATGACCGCCATACACTATAGAAAGCATGTCATTGACAATGTTTCGCCAAATTTTCACGAGGCTATTGGTGAAACTTTTTAATTTCTAGTCGATAACGCTAGACCGCACCGTGAAACCATAGTTGAGAATGCCCGCGAGGAGCTTAGTATTTCACATTTACCAATACCTCCGCACTCAATAGATTTGAATTGCATAGAACATGCATGGGATATGCTCCAAAGAAGATTAGATAATCATCAATCTACCCCAGAATCATTGAATGATCTGAGAGAGCTTCTGCCCCGTTAATGGAACCAAATTCCTCAAGAAATGTTCAACAACCTCGTGTGTAGTATGCAAAGAAGATGACAAGGTGTTATTGATGCCCGTGAAGGCCATACATTGTATTAATAGTCTTAAAATACTCGATTTTTCTCAACCACCCTGTATACGTCGCAGCCTACAGGCTAAAATTAATTTTATTGAAATCATATTAATATGAATTTTCATCACAAAATCTCACTTGAACTATATTTTTCTGCAATTTAAGTCAACATCCCTAACTCATGTGGAGCAGTTTATTTTTGAAATTGTATGGGAAAAGTTGCAATATGGTTTTCATTTGAAAAGAAATCATTTTTTTCCAATTTCTGTAAAATTTGAAGCGGCACTGAAATTCCGATAGCACTTGTAAAAAATAGTGCAATTTCAGTTTCAGCAATTTAGGTTTCTCGAAAAGAAAAAACATGAGATGTTTTTACTTTTTTCCTTACTGGCTTAATCAAGGAGATGTAGGTACTAACACATCGAAATCTGAACATTTTGTATTTGTTTTCTCTCAACTCTGGTTTTTCATGTGCCGTTTTTTGTATCTACAAGTTTGAATAAATCCGTCATCCTAAAATTTTGGCGACTGATTTCCAAGATACCACATCGGTAATCAGTCAGATTCCGAGCTGAAGTTGAGATTAGAAAAAGCCGAGAATCATTGGGTCAACAAATCCGGATATATTGAACGTTTCTGCGTACAGCACTTGCAGCAATTCGTCTGGTGTCGTTCGGGCCGGAGCAATTGCCGAAATACTTGGACATAAAAAGGGGAACAGTGGCGGGGCCCATTCATCAGCCGCTCGGATGCGCAATAAATCATTCATCAAACTAATGATCCTAAAAAATCGTTACGGTTCCATGATGAATTGATTCAATTCCTCCGGAACGTCGTCTGGGGAAGAAGTTACCAGAAGGAACATGCAAAAGAACCCTTCAGAAAGATGAATGAATGAATTGTTTGATGTATGGCTCCATGCACTACTGAAACCATAATATACATGGGGCTATAATACAGCATGTTTCAACAAAAACTGATGTATCATTTTATTTACGATGTTGCAAATGGCGACTTCGTTACTAGGATAGAAGCTTCGACTACGATGAGTGATCATAGAAAATGTATAATTTTTCTAGACTTTAGCATCACTATCTTTTCTTGAATGTTATTTATGATATGAGGGTTAAAAGTGACGTTTTATTTTGCTAGTGAAGAAGTTTGTGAAATGAGCGGAGCGAATTGAACAATTTCACAATTTGAATTTCGTTCCTGTCCAATTTTCGTCTTGGCTTTTCAACTGATTAATATGTTTTCCGAGAGTCCAAGACGATTTATTTGTTCCTCTGGATATTGAAGAGTCTGCAAGAAGAGCAAATCTCGAACTCCTACCTAAAAAATCTGTTCAGCAGTACGATATTGCTTATAAAAATTTCCTGGCCTGGTGTAAATTGAAAAAATGTAGAAGGAAACTTGAGTGAAACTGTTTTTCTGGCAAACTTAGAAGAAAAATAAAAAAAAATGGAGTTCATCAACTTTGTGCAGCAAATTTTCAATGATTAAGTCAAGCGCCCTTGTTAAAAATGGTGTGGATATTAGTAAATATTTTGAGGTATTAACATTTTTAAAACGGAAAAGGGAAGGATATCGTCCAAAAAATCGAAAAATTCTCACTCGTGAACAAGTTGAAAAGTTTATAAAGGAGGCACCAGATGAGAAATACTTGATGGTTAAGGTTGCAACTATTTTCGAGTTATTTGGAGCCTGTGTGTAATTTATCAGTGGAAGATATCGAAATAATCAATAAATCATTGGTTATACAACTGCAAATACAAAAACGAAAGTCAGTCGTTCTTTCAGTATTATTGGGAAGTATGTCGATTATTTTCATAAGTACTTTGCACTGCGCCCTTCTGTCATCAAACATCGTCGTTTTCCTGAAATACATGAATAATAAATGCACTGCCAATCCAGTTGGTATAAATACATTTGGAAATATTCCATCTATTGTTGTCGAATTCCTTAAACTGCCAGAACCAAAGCAATATACAGGACACTGTTCTCGAAGATCCTCCGCTTCATTGCTAGCAGAATCAGGAGCAAATATTAAGGATATAAAAAAACATGGTGGATAGAAGTCTAAGACGGTGGCTGAAAGCTGTGTGGATCATTCTATTACATATAGAAATGACATTGCTGAGAAAATTCTCCCAACCTCTACAGATTTCGGATCATCATCATCCAATATTTTACTACGAGTACTGATGGTGCTGGGGATTCTAATAATGTGTTGCGAAGCTCCCTGACTTCACAGGGCATTAATGTTAGTAATTGTTCTAGTTTCACGATTAATATTAATGTTCATAAGTAATGATTGTTAAATATTGATAATAAAAATTTGCAATTGTCAATATTGACAACCACGAAATGAAAGAGGTAACTGAAAAAAATGCTTAATGAACTATTTACTTTTGGCTCCTTACTTATTCCAACCTAGTACATGAGAATATTGAAGAATTTTTCTCGTTTTCAGCTGGTGTCATGAATTGGATAACATCGTGAAATATATGAGTACTCCGCCAGTTAATTCTGGAAAGGTGATGTTCTGGCAATCTTCGTGGACACAACTGAGACTAACTATTAAGGGCATCAGGAGAAAAAATAGGTAGGTATGAAGATCCTGCGGCTCAGATATGCCATTGTGTGGTTGAACGGGTATTGCCTCTTCACCATAAACTTCCTCGCAGCTACTAAATCGCTAGATTTATAGGTTACGAAGCCAATGGCAATAAAATTGCTTCTATCACGTTTCGAGTCCATTAAGCACAACTTGGTCGAGGGTGTCGGCGCAAAAATATCGCAAACTGCAATCTATCGAAGGCGAAATTAATTATGGAAATCCGAAACTCGCATTTCTAACGTTTCTAGCCGTAACTGGCCTTAAACGGGGGTAATTTGGACAATGGATGTTCTCGGATCTGATGAAAAGGGCTCAATTTGCGTCATTTCCCGTTTATTAATTGAACCAAGTTCGGGATCTCTTTGTGTTGCTAGAAATTCCGTCGGGAGCTCTTCTGCGGAATCAGTTATTGGAATATCTGATCTGGAATCGGCGAAATCCAGTCGATGCAAAACGCGAAATAGGGATTCTACTAATAGACGAGGTTCTCAGAATTTGAGTTCGGAATTTTTCCAGCTTCAAGGTTTATGAGACATCTACAGAAGAACTTGAAAAAAACGGCCAAACTATTTCATAATGTGAATGTATAAAAAATGGAATAAATTTCCCCTAAATTGAGGAATATCCTCAAATGAGAAAATCAGAAATGAAACAGACAAAATGAAATAATCTATGAAGCGCATGAAATACTTCTCAACATAAATGATGAGTACACAAATTATTCAAGAAGAAATGGAAAAACAAAAAATTCACGCCGAGAACATTTTTGAATTATAGATGAATTCAAAATAGTAATAATCGAAAAGAATATACCATCTTCAATTCATAGGCTCACAGATTTTTCATCATGAGACTGGAGAAGTGATATACCGGTTTCAGCCTTATTTGGAATAACCAAAATGCCATATCACTCAGAGACAAAATCTTCATAAAAAACTTCTACTTTTGAACCAACTAGTATGAGCCTTTTGAGTTAATAAATACAAATGGCGACATCTAGTAGAGTCGAAAGAGAAGTTCCATATCTGAAGTCAATTGCTTAAGATCTTCTTACATCCTCTTTCACTCCTTGATAGTCCAAGATGAATAACTTATTTTCGCATGGCTGATTTTCATATATGTTTTGTAGAATATTATTTCTGAAATAGTATCATAAGTGTCAGACAATTTCCATGGGCCAAAACTTTTGTCAGAGGCTTCAAAGCTTTAACAAAAAACGAATAAAGTTATTTTCAAAATCTGTTGAGGTTGGGAAAATTTTTTCAGCAATGACATTTCGATATGCAATGGAATGATCAACATAGCCCTCGGCTAAAGTCGTAGACTTCCAGCCACCATGTTTTTTTAAATTCGTAATATTTTCTCCTGCTTCTGCTAGCAATGAAGCGGGGATGTTCGAAAACAGTGTCATGTATATTGCTTTGTTTCTGGCAGTTCGAGGAATTCGGCAACAATAGATGGAATTTTCCGAAATGTATTAATACCAAATCGATTGGCAGTGCATTTATTATTCATGTATTTCAGGAAAAACGACGATGTTTGATGTCAGAAGGGTGGAGTGCAAAGTACTTATGAAAATAGTCTACATACTTCCAAATAATACTGAAACAACGACTGACTTTCGTTTTTGTATTTGGAAGTTGTATAACCAATGATTCATTTCGATATCTTCCACTATTAAACCACACAATTCTTTACGCCGACCGGCTCCAAATAATCGGAAAATAGTTGCAACCTTAACCATCAAGTATTTCTCATCTGGTGCCTCCTTTTAAATTTCTTAACTTGTTCACGAGTGGGAATTTTCGATTTTCTGGGACGATATCCATCATTTTTCCGTTTTAAATATGCTATTACCTTAAAATATTCTCAAACATTCACATCATTTTTAACTTAACGTTGATTTAACATCGAAAATTTGCTCCACAAAGTTGATGAACTCCATATTTTTGATTTTTCTTCTAAGTATGCCAGGAAAAAAGTTTCACTGAAGTTCCCTTCCACATTTTTCAATTGACACCAGGATAGGAAATTCTTATATGCAATATCCTACTGCTGAACAAATTTTTTAGGTAGGAGTTCCAGATTTGCTCTTATTGCAGACTCTTTAATATTCAGAGGAACAACCAGATCATCCCTTTTATTAAAAGTTTGACTCTCGACAAACATATTAAGCAATTAAAAACCCAAGACGAATATTGGACAGGAACGAATTTCAAATGACAGCGTTTTTTCTCATTTGTTAGTAATCATAACGTTGGCAACGTTTACCATTCACAACAACCTCTGGATTATTTGAATATTAAAATAAAATTGTATACGTATCGAACATTCGCATTGTCTTACAATCAAAAATACAATTGCGATGTTCGGTTCTTTATTATTACACGGTATTCTAAACTCGGACCTCTCTGTCGCTCATTTCCTGGCGCATCGAAATTTCATCTTGAAATCTCGGCAACCCCTATTAGGACCAATATTTTTGCAGGCACTCCTGAATCAATCAACGTGTTCACAATGAAACATCTGCACATTCTACATGTTTCATACTATAAGTTCAGTATGGAATTTTCTTTTTATCAAGTTGTTGCAAAATGTCTTGAAAAATCATTTTCCAGAAAATAATTAGAAAAATTTTGATGTATACTTTATTATGAACCCTATGGATTTCAGAATTTTCTGATTTCAAAAGTCATGCATTCAAATAATTTACTGGGATCACATCTTCAAAAATTCAGAATGGTTATAAATAGGAAGATTCGTATAAAATGTGGTATGTTCGCAAGTCTTAGAACGAAGATGCTACCACCTACAATAGAGCTACTTGTCAGTCCGATCGCAGGCTGCTCTCCCAAGAAAAAAAAAACTCCCTCAAAATCCCCAGGCCATATTCCCGAAGAGCGACTACGCCATTCCTCCAATTGAACGCACAAGCTCAATTTGAATAATTTTATTAGTTTCGGGAAACCCGACGAGATCACAGGGAAACGGAATTACCTTCAGTTTTTGGCCGGGAAATTAAGAAATTGAAGGAGAGGAGCATTGTCTGAAAAATTGGTATTCAGGGCGCGAAGTCAGTGTCTAAAACCTTTATCAATATTCAGGAGGAACCGCTTCCGAAGTCACTTAATGGAATGTGACCGCGAGAGAAGTTCCTTTTCGTCTTTTTCTGTGATGACCTAATGACATCTCTTCTGGCTTGTGGCAGCTTCTCGCTCAAGCCTGCTTGCGCCATCATATGGAATGTATCTTGACAATGTTTTTCCCATAATCGATACATTTTCGGCAGATTTATGTTGAGAGGTTGTGAAAAGGGGAAGGATATTATCGGCGGAAAAACTCCATCACGTCAGTTTTTCGTCGGAGATCCTTCGCAGTTGATGTTTTCTCTCGACTCCCTCATAAAAGCTGGTCAGGATTAATATAAAAAATACGGGATTCTGATGAAGGTTTTCCAGAATCGTTTTTCGTATGATGGTAGTGAAATACTTATGTTGAGAGATCGAAAAGCTGTTTGATATCTCGATGATTTTTTGTAGTATCTAATATTCATAGAGATTTTGTGAAATTGTTTCCATTGTATATTCACTTGGATTATACAGAGCCTTCCTAAATTCAAGTGACAAATTACAGGAGGTGAATGCTCGTATGAAATTAAAATGGGTCTTTCCTATACCAGAATTTCTCATCTCACCCCTTTCCGAGATGTTATCTTTAGGTGGTGACTAAAATAAAGTTTACATTTTTTCTCTTAAATTCCAATGAAGCTATAAACTTGAGATTGTGTAATTTTCGGGTACCTTTTCAATATTACTGTCATATTATACAGGGGTGAAAATGGCAATTCTTACTTTATTTCGTATCAAAACTTTTTTTTGTACAACTGCCATTAAAAGTGACACTTTTAATGACAACAAACAATGTTAAAATTGATTGCTTACGTGGAAGCGTGTTTAAAATATTTATAGCACTCCATTTTCTTATGACGAAATCAGATGAGAAAAATTCAGCAATTGCAAATTTTAATTATCAATATTTAACATTATGAACATTAATATTAATCGTATGACTCGAACAATTAATAACATTAATGCCCTGTGACGTTAGGGAGCTTCGCAACACATTATTAGAATCCTCAGCACCATCAGTCTTTGTAGAAACCGGAAGTACAATATTGGATGATGATGATCCAAAATCTGTTGAGGTTGGGAGAATTTTTTCAGCAATGACATTTCTATATGCAATGCAATGATCAACATAGCCCTCGGCTACCGTCGTAGACTTCCATTCACCATGTTTTTTTATATCCGTAATATTTGCTCCTGATTCTGCTAGTAATGCAGCGGAGGATCTTCGAAAACAGTGTCCTGTATATTGCTTTGGTTCTGGCAGTTTGAGGAATTCGGCAAAAATAGATGGAATTTTCCCAAATGTATTAATACCAACTGGATTGGCAGTGCATTTATTATTCAGGAAAAACGACGATGTTTGATAACAGAAGGGCGCAGTGCAAAGTACTTATGAAAATAGTCTACATACTTCACAATAATACTGAAAGAACGTCTGACTTTCGTTTTTGTATTTGGAAGTTGTATAACCAATGATTTATTTGTTATTTCGATGTATTCCACTGATGAATTACACAATTCTTCACGCCGACAGGCTCCAAATAATCCGACAATAGTTGCAACCTTAACCATAAAGTATTTCTCATCTCATGCCTCCTTTATAAACTTGTTCACGAGTGAGAATTTTACGATTTTTTGGGACGATATCCTTCACTTTTCCGTTTTAAATATGCTATTACCTTAAAATATTTACAAACACCCCCATCATTTTCAACAAGAGCGCTTGACTTTATCATTGAAAATTTGCCCAACAAAGTTGTTTAACTCCATATTTTTGATATTTCCTCTAAGTGTGCCAGGAAAACAGTTCCACTGAAATTTCCTTTTACATTTTTCAATTTACACCAGGCCAGGAAATTGTTATATGCAATATCGTACTGCTGAACAGATTTTTTTGGGTAGGATTTCCAGATTTGCTCTTCTTGCAGACTCTTCAATATCCAGAGGAACAACCAAATCGTCACTTTTATTAATAATTGGACTCCCGACAAACATATTAAGCAGTTAAAACCCAAGACTAAAATTGGACAGGAACGAAATTCAAATGACAGAGCCTTTTCTCATTAGTTAGTAATCATAACGTTGGCAACGTTTGCCATTCACAACAATCTTTTGATTACTTGAATAGTAAAATGCATTGTGAAGTTTATTGTCATTGCAAATATGCCCATTTCATTATCAAAATAGGGCAGTTGTAAAAAAACATTGTATGGTATATGTGTTAAAAGTGATTTTATTTGTTCGTGAAATTGTTCAATTCGCTCCGCTCATTTCACAAAATTTTTCACTCACAAAACAAAACGTCAATTTTAACACTTATATCAAATATAACTATTTCGAGATGAAGTTTCATGAAATAGAATTATAAATCGTTATCCTGGTTTCGTTTATATTTTTTTTATTATTGAATTTTCTTTCCGAAACAAATAGTTTTAAAAAAATTGAGCGGAAAACAGTGAATCTGTAAAATGTGGAAGGATTCATAATAAATGCTGGAATTGAAAAACTACCCGTGCCTTCAAGCATCTACCTTCACAGGAATTTTATTCAAAAAAATAAAAATTGAATTTAAGTCACCACCTCGATAAAGTATACAGGGTGTCCCATAATTAGACCGACAAACTTCTAATGAATGTTCTAGATATTATTTTAGACACTTTCGTTAAATGCTTCGTCAAGGTGCTATTAGAGTCCTCTGAAGATGGCAACACTTTTTATCATATATCTCCAAAGCGGCTTCACCTAAAGTGTTGAAATTTCACACATTGGCTGCTATCAAGAATACGCATGGAATGGTTCGAGTAAATATTTTTCATCTCAATCATAAGCGTTTCATTCTTGGGGGCGAGGGGTATTTTTAGTGACAACTATAGTGCCCCCAGATATAATTGGGTGGATTTATATTGATTGGCATAGGTTCCGTCCATATGAATATCTCCGAATAGGCCAATTATACACACTTCCTCAAGAAAACTTTGTATTCCCTTTCGTCGAAATTTCGCCCCAAACATTCCACGAAGAAAATAATGATACCCCGACTCGCTCAAAGGATATAAACCTATCCAGTTATCCTTCGTCTGATGAATCCAGAACCCTGGAAGAAGATAAATGTATGCGTTCCCAATCTGGCCCGAAATATTTCACAGAATCAATTTGTTGGCGGGTCCGTCAAAAAGAATTGGTTCGGGCCGGAGATATAAAACAAAGAGACAGACATAAAGTTACCGTCTTCTCTCCAATTACAGCGGATGCAATCCTGTTAATGGCCTGAGACAATGCCGGGCCGCGGCTGAACAGAAGGACTTAACAATGGCACGGCGGAGGTTGAAGTAATCATTAGGATTCGGATCTTGCGGAAAAATATTCGCAAACGATGCGGAGCAATTACGAGGATCGAAGGAATATATTCAGTATTAAATTTGCGATTCGGTTTTAATGGGTATTGTTGTTATCGGGGGTTGATCTAATGGGAGATGGATATGGGAGGTTCGTGGGGTTGTGTTCATGGGGGGGAGGTAGACAGGAGGAAATAACTCCTCCCTTTTCATTTATCTGTATATATAAAAACTAGCCGACCCGGCAGAATTCGTACTGCCTCAATCTATAAATAGAAGAGCAACTTTAATATAATAATAAACTTATAATTCTAGATTTTCTATTCTGCCAACGACAACTCTCGATTTATATTTCTGTAACAAAATTTTATTGAAGAAATACAATGACTAGAACTAGATGATGAAATTTAACGAACCTGTATCAAAAATCGAGAATATTAATCAACAATCTATCTATCTTTTTAAGAAAAAGAAAATTCTTTGCCTTTACGCAGGCACATCGAGAACATTTTTGAAACATAGATGAATTCAAAATAGTTCTTTTAAAGAACTTTTAAACTTCTTTTAAAGAACTCATTTTCAATTCCCAGGCTCAGAGTTCTTTTAAAGAACTTTTAAAGTTCTTTTAAAGAACTCTGAGCCTGGGAATTGAAAATGGTATTCATTTCGATGATAACTATTTTGAATTCATCTATGTTTCAAAAATGTTCTCGATGTGCCTTCGTAAAGGCAAAGAATTTTCTTTTTCTTAAAAACATCAGGCTTCACAGTCACAAAAAGAATTGGGCGTTTCCATCACTTTGAGAAACTAGCAAGCGGGCCACTGCTAAAATCTCATTCAATGAAAGAGGAAGTACAGATTTCTTTTTTTGCATTTGATTGGAGATGTGAAACTTCATTTTGACGCAATTGGATGTCACCACCTTAGTACTTTGTAATATTTTACTCAATACTTCACAACCAATTGCTTCAAATATCGAAGGTTTTTATGAAGATTTTGTCCTGAAATGTGCGGGATACTGATGAGGCCCAACAAGGCCGAAACCGGTATATCTCTCATCTCAGTGACAAAATATAATATCATTTCTCCAACCTCATGATAAAAGAACTCTGAGCCTGGGAATTGAAAATGGTATTCATTTCGATGATTACTATTTTGAATTCATCTATGTTTCAAAAATCTATCTATCTTTGAAACATTAACTGAAAAAGCTTTTCGATAAAACTCGAAAACAAAACTGATCTGTCATCTAGATGTTTCTAATGCAGACAAACTAGACTGCATCACACACTATTATGGTATAATACCTTGAAAGTGGAGATAAAATTGTCCTGTACAATTAGTCCAGCCAATGAGGGCGAAAATTAGGCATTACCTCCGAATTCTATCAAGATGTTTCGATTTTGATAAAATTTTGAATATAAGCTATAACGTCTTCTACTCCTACTCTATGCCGATTAATGCTTATTATTTTTAATGGGTGAAAACAACCCCTTCATCCAAAATTAAAAGAAACTTGTTCTAAGGTAAATCAAAGGGATTTTTGGGCCTCAGTAGCGTTTTATGAAGTTTAATGAAGGTCTTCAAATACTTGAAGAACCTATAAACCACCCCATTTCAGCATAAAATGTGTAAAAATGAGGTAAAAATGGGGTCAATTTTATGACAGTATTTTGGAACAATGTTAGTTTTAGTTATTTTAATTTTTCAACCCCAAAAAGTAACCCCTATCTGTTCAAAACAACAAAATGAAAATATCATTTAAACATTTCATATATTCACCTGAAATTAATCCTTTTTGTGTCAAAAAATAAATTTGATTCTGAGTGGCGGTCGCCACTGTCAATTATTTTCTCATCTTTGCCCAAGATTGGACAACTGTTTTGGCAGTTTTCACCTGCACATTTCCCACATGTAGCGTTACAAAAAAAAAACCAGTTTTCTGCAGGTGTATGACGCATTGCATCTTTTTTTGGAGTTATAAAAAATCATTTTCAACAATTTTCGTGGTTCAGGTGTTTTTTGCATTTTTGTGGGCTGCAAATATCTATTGGTACTATTCCAACTGCAATCAACTGAATTGAGAGCTTTATTACTAAGCCAGATTCGAAGTTGATGATTTTAGGCAAGCATTTATTTCATCGGCAGCCGTCGATTTTGGAATTAATGGTTGTCTAAAGTCACCAAACGAAAGAATCAATGCGCCCCCATCTCAAAATACACAGTAATTGTTTACATATATAATAGTAGAATGGGGATTTGTTAAAAACATTTCGTCATAAAATTTTCCGTAGTATTCGGAAGAAAGATAGGTGTAATAACACATGAACACAGATGCGTTTCTATTATTAGAAAATGTAGTTCACCGAATTAATATCGAATATAATACTTCCACGAAAACGGTATTAACCACAGCGACACCTACTGGTGTTATTCGCAAAAAGAAAAACTATTTTCTTTTTTTTTCCAAAACATCAAATTTTAATGTATTTCAATAATTTAATAATTTTTCATAACAAACAACTCAACCAATCTTGAATTATAAATGGTGTTATCAACCAAATGGCCGACTTAGTTTTATATATTAAGATTCTAAATTGAATGAAAAAAAAATAACCTGAACATATGTTGCCGCAAAATAAACAATAGACACATAATTCCATGATTCAAACAAACTCAAAAATAATGTTTAATGAGCACAACAACAAAAAAAGGTTCCAAAAAAGGTGACCATCTCTCTCGGATAGATAGAAAACTCAAAAATAATAGGGGTTTGATCAGTAAAAAATCATCCGAATTCAAGATACAGGGCGTTGAAAAAGATTCCTTAGAGAAAAGAATAGAATTGTGTATTCGTAAAAACGGAGGACATTTTGAACATTGATAACCTACAATGAAATTCACAATGGATTTGGAACAAAATAATGTACTTTCCCTCTTAGATGTTTTGAAAAGTAAATTTCCAAATCATTTTGGAACGAGTGTGTTCAGAAAAAAGACACACATAAATCGATATCTAAATTTTTATTCTAATCATCAAATGAGTGTTAAAAGAGGTACATATTATGAAAACACTTTGTGATATTAATTTCATCGACAACAGAAATACGAAATGAAGAAATTAATTTCATTAAAGATATTCTTGAGGATGATCAATATCTAACTAATTTCATAGAAAAATCTATTTCAAATTTAGAGAGAATAATTTTGCGACAAAACGATATTAACAATCAGGAACCAACAACAAACCGTCAAGAACAACCAATTTTAATAAATTTGATCCCTTATATTCATGGACTTCCAGAAAAAATTAAAAGAATTGGTTTTAAATTCAACATAAGAACTGTTTTCAAAACGAAAAATGATTTACGATCTTTCTTATCAGAAATTAACTTAACCTTTGAATGAGAACTAAAAATCAAGAAATTGTAATAACAATATTTCCTGTATTTGTGGAAAATCTTATACAGGAGAAACATCAAGACCATTAGAAATGAGAAAACGTGAAGATGAGAATAACATAAAAAATAGAGATATTGGTAGATCGCAGAAAGCAGATCATGTAGATCGAAATTGGATGATTTATTGAAAAAAGAACTGGTTTAAGGGAATTTTTAAATAAAATAACGATTTCAACATCTAGTAATCAATATTAATCAATGTTCATCATATATTGACCAATCTCAATCAAAAAATCAAAATATTTTCACGATTCTACGAAGTTGTATGAAAACTAGAAATTGTCTGGCGAAGGAGTCTGATTTAGACTCCGAAACGGTACGTTCAAAGTGTTTTCTTCTTGTTCATTGTTAGGCAATAATTTCTTCTTGTAAAGTTTTGGCCCCTGAAAAGTAAGTGCTCAAATTTTTACGCATGAGCCTTTCTTCTATTATTCAAAAAATTTTTCTAATTGTTTCTTATTTCAGAGACTGGTAGAGAAAACCCAAATTAAGTTTTCAGGAATGATCCGTTTTAGTTAATAGTTTTGGACTCCATATTACAGAACAAAATCCATCAGAAATGACCTGAAAAATAATTCAGCACAACTCTCCCTGCAACCCTGTATACAGGAAGTCCATTTCGAACATACCCGAACTGTACAAACACTGTTGTTAGGCCGTTACCTGGCCACATCCCCCTCCAAAAACCCGTGCAGGAAGTTGATGAAGTTTTAATTACGGTATGCAAAAACCCGAAAATCGCGGGACATTCGGTCTAATCCGTTAATTTAGGCCGACAGCCGATCTATCATTTACGTCTAATTGACTCCAAGAGTTCGACGATGTCTGCTCTGTGGTGCACGATCGAGTCGAAATTCCAATAATGGGATAGCCATTTACTCACGTGGGAATTGCCTCCAAGCCACCCCGAGCCAGATAAGGAGATGATTCCGGGGAAGAGCTACTGTCTCCCACGTCCGGTTCTTCGAGCGGTGTTGCCATATGGATTTGTGGGATATCTGGCGTCTTTTTTTCATTTTTATGAAAAAGGAAAAATCGAAATTTTTGGATCTGATGAAGAAAATTTTGATAATGCATGAAAAAACATTGATACAACCATAAAATTCCTGAGAACAATAGCAATATGTACTCTAACAAAAACACCAAACGACCCGCATCTGAAATGAAAAAAGACAGATTTTTTTGTACACCTGCCATTAAAAATGACACTTTTAATGACAGCAAACAATGTTGAAATTGATTGTTTAAGTGGAAGCGTGTAAAAAATATTTTTAACATTAGTGTTAAAAATATTTTTGACACTCCATTTTTTTATGATGAAATCAGATGACAAAAATTCAGCAATTGCAAATATTCATTATCAATATTTAACAATCATCACTAATGAACATGTGACGTTAGGGAGCTTCGCAACACATTATCAGAATCCTCAGCACCATCAGTACTTGTAGGAACCGGCAGTACAATATTGGATGATGATGTTCCAAAATCTGTTGAGGTTGGGAGAATTTTTTCAGCAATGAAATTTCTATATACAATGGAATGCTCAACATAGCCCTCGGCTACCGTCGTAGACTTCCATCCACCATGTTTTATTATATCAGTAATATTTGCTCCTGATTCTGCTAGCAATGAAGCGGAGGATCTTCGAGAACAGTGTCCTGTATATTGCTTTGGTTCTGGCAGTTTGAGGAATTCGGCGACAATAGATGTAATTTTTCCAAATGTATTAATACCAACTGGCTTGGTAGTGCGTTCATTATTCATGTATTTATGAAAATAGTCTACATACTTACCAATAATACTGAAAAATCGACGGATTTTCGTTTTTGTATTTGGATGCTGTATCACTAATGATTTATCTGTTATTTCGATGTCTTCCACTGATAAATTACACAATTATTCATGCGGACAGGTTCCAAATAATCAGGAAATAGTTGCAACCTCAACCATCAAGTATTTCTCATCTGGTGCCTCCTTTATAAACTTTTCAACTTGTTAACGATTGAGAATTTTCGATTTTTTGACACGATATCCTTCACTTTTCCGTTTTAAATATGCTATTACCTTAAAATTTTCAAGAAGGGCGCTTGACTTTATCATTGAAAATTTGCTCCACAAAGTTAATGAACCGGATATTTTTTATTTTTTTCCTAAGTATGCCAGGAAAACAGTTTCTCTGAAGTTCTCTTCTACATTTTCCAATTTACACCAGGCCAATAAATTGTTATATGCAATATCGTACTGCTGAACAGATTTTTTAGGTAGGAGTTCCAGATTTGCTCTTCTTGCAGACTCTTCAATATCCAGAGGAACAACCAAATCGTCAATTTTATTAATAATTGGACTCTTGACAATCATATTAAGCAGTTAAAAACCCAAGCCGAAAATTGGACAGGAACGAAATTCAAATGACAGCGTCTTTTCTCTATTGTTAGTAATCAAAACGTTGGCAACGTTTGCCATTCACAACAACCTTTTGATTATTTGAATATTAAAATGCATTTTGAAGTTTATTGTCATTGCAAATTCGCCCATTTCATCATCAAAATAGGGCATTTTTACAAAAAACATTGTATTGTATTTGTGTTAAAAGTGATTTTATTTTGTTCGTGAAATCATTCAATTCGCTCCGCTCATTTCACGAACTTTTTCCCTCACAAACTAAAACGTCACTTCTTACACCCATATCATAAATAATTATTTCAATTAACAAACCATTTCAGAAATCTATTTGTTTCTTTATGTATAGTCCCGAATTTATCTTGAAAATTATAAATGGGACAACTATTTATAAGATTTTCTATAGTCTCCTCATTTTCTCCACACTCAGAACTAGGACTCTCAACCGAATTCCATCGGAAGAGCATGTTGTTGCATCGTCTATGCCTTGTTCTAATGCGATTCAGAACAGAATAGTTTAAAACCAGGAACTTTGATGGAAGGATCAGTAATAAGATATTTATTGAAAAAATTGCATGCATTCCATTCAGTTTGCCCAATTTCCTTGTCGCATCTATCCATATCAATTAGAAAATTTGAGAAATAGGTTTACGCGACTTCAATCTGGGAATCATTTCATCTGGAATATATGTGTGTATGGGATATGAATTTGGAAAGAAATTGAACATGTTCCAAAAATTGAAAGCTGTTGTCTCTCTACGAATATGGGAGGGACAATATTCGAGTGGACTCGTAACTGAGGAGTGGGTGTAGATTTGATAGTACCAGTAATAATCCTCATAGAAAAATTTAGTTGGTCATAAATTTTTTCTACATGAACGTTGTTCAACCCAACAGGGCAACAGTATTCAGCAGCAGAAAAAACCAAAGCTAGCCCTGCCCCACGAATTATTGTTGCATCAACGCCCCATGAAGAACCAGCTAGTTTCTGAAGGATATTGTTTCAAGTTTTGAACTTCCAAAGCAAATCATCCAAATGGGCATTGAAATTTAGAGAGGAATCAAGTTTGATTCCCAGGTATCTAGGATTGAAAATATGTTTTTAGGGAGAAGAACCGAAAGTGACACTTAATTTTCTATATTTCTGATGACTATTCAAATTAAAACATGAAACCTCGGTTTTATTTTCATTTGCGTACAAACGCCATTTTGAAAAATATTTTTTCATGATATCCAAATCTGCGGAAAGGGTACTTTCTATTGTTTGAAAATCAGAATGATGGAAAGCCAGAGCAATATCATCAGCATAAATAACTTTTTCCGAAGAAGTAGTCGGAATGTCACACAAATATAAATTGAATAGAAGAGATGCTAAGACTAAACCTTGTGGAAGACCATTATTCAAAGTTTCGAAATTACTACTATTATTATCGACAAAAACTCGGAACCTTTTGTCGGATAACATATTTTCCAATAGTCTAACCATTTTCTTACATTTTAAATGATTAAAGAGTTTGTAAATTAATACATCTTTCCATACTGTATCATATGCAGCTGATAAATCCATAAATGATGTCCCTGTTTTTGAGTTTTTATTGAACCCTGATTCAATAAATGTTGTGAGGCTAAAAACCTGATCGCAACAATTCTAATTTTTCCTGAAACCGCCCTGACAGTTCTGTAATATGATTCTTCAATGGTTGATTCTATTCTAAATCGAATCAATCTCTCTAAAATTTTGAAAGGGACGATCAATATCAATGACCTCGTATCATTAACAGAAAGTGAAATGATATAGGTCGCAGATGATACGTCTTTAATATATGAAGCGGCTGATTGAAGTATGTGTGAGCTGATTCTACAGTACGTATTGAAGAAGTCAGTGGAGTGGTAGGTTTATCATGCACTAATTAGTACTGAATATTGAGACGACTGATCAAAAAGACTAGTATATACTCCGGAACGTTAATTATTCAGACAGATCGAAGTATTCAATTCACATTAAACATATCAGAAATCTTGACCTTGTTGAACGGAATTTCCACATAACTAGGGTGATGCACGGCTGAGTTTCCTCATCGTGGCGTAATTACCTCGTAGTAGCGAATTGCAGCAATACCCAATGATCATACGACTATGATGAAACCCTTAATCTGCAAATATTTTTCATATATATACTGACAACTGTAATCTCAACAATAAGTTCATCTTCACTTTGTACTTCGCAATAGATATCTTAAAACACCACCGTGTGTTTAACTCGCATTGTAGAGGATTTACGCCCCTCTCCGATTTATTCTTCTTAAAAATAACCAACCCTGAATTTAGTTATCCTTACAACCTACTGAATTCTGCACTGCTACTTCATTGGATTTACAACCCAGTGGAGAAAGCAGAAACGCCTCTTGAGAAATCTAATCTCAAAAGATACATGAAGAGTTGTTGTTGCTCATTGCTATCCTACCAATTTTTCCAAACGATCTATTTCAGATTATCCTAAATTCCTGAATGATAAGAAACAACGCACGACCCGACAACGCCGCGAGGGTCTTAGGGTCGCTTCCTGTCCGCAACTTCGGCCGCCTTGAATAACTTTGGTCATTTACTTCGAATTGAAAAATCTCGAGATGAGCCCTTCGTGTGATCAGGAATCGAAAATGGGACGGTGTTTTTCTCCTTGGGAATAGCGGGGATCGGATGAGGTATCACTTTCCCGGCTCGATCCCTTCTTGAGAAGTTGGAGTTTACGTTGTCGGAATGGAAAAACGAGAGGAGAGAACTGATCGAGCTGAATTTAATTCGGACCATCGAGATGGATGTGATTTTGAAGAAAATCGAAGAATTTGGTTTGTTTTTGGAAGATGGGCCAATATTGGAGAGGTTGCGTTTAACATATTGGCACTTTAAGACGTTTGATTGTGATCTTTTTCATGTTCTGTTTCCCTGTAAAAGAAATATACTGCATACAATGCATATCGTGAAAACCAAGAGAAAAAAGCTGGGAATCGATGCTCATCATCTTCTTGAATCGTGTTATAGAGCCTCTCTGAAGAGTATTGAAGCCTGGACTTGACGAATGGGAAGCCTAAAAAAATCCTAGACATAATATTTTCAATAATTTGCAACATCATCATTATGGGAAAATTTCATACTGGACTATCAGAATTATGCATTCATATGTTATCCACTTTCAACGTTTTTCTTCAATACAGATGTTTTCGGTCAGCAGGAATAAAAAAAAAAGATATTATCAGATTTTGAATGTATTGGCTCCATTCTAAAATCAGTTGTTCTCGATCAATTCTAGTGATCAATAGTTTTTCTCTCGTTTCATTTTCTACACTCGATCGCTATTCCACGAGAAACACGAAATTTGACCCAAGTGGGATGTGCCCAAGCGGTAGTTTTGCGAGAAGAAGGGTGGACATACACAAGAATTGCAGAAAAGTTTGGAGTTTCCCATACAAGTGTGTCCAGAATGTTGCAGCGATTCAGGGAGACAGGTAAGAATGTCCGATGACCAGGACAGGGTAGACCACAGGTAACAACTGCCATTTAAGAACGTTACTTGAGAGTTTCTTCGTTGAGACAACGGTTTGCAATCACTCGCCTCCTTCAAAATCAGCTTGAGCAAACGCATGGGGTGCAAATAAGCACTCAGACAATAAGAAATCGCCTCTGAGAATATGATTTAAGGCCCATCGAAGGGCGCGTTTGGATTTTTCGAGAGAGCATATCCATTGGGAAGAGGCTGATTGGGGAAGAGTTCTCTTCACAGATGAGTCTAGATTCTGCCTCTACCATTGTGATCGACGTTCCCTTGTATACAGACGTCCACATGAAAGATATGCTCAGTGCAATTTCCTGAATACTACTGGTTTTGGGGGAGGATCGATTGATTATGGTATGGTGTGGAATATCTTTGACTGCTAGCATAGACCTAGTGGTCGTTGATAATGGAGCTATGAATGCTGATAAGTATATAAGGGCAATTCTTGAAGAGCATGTATTGCCATTTGCTCCATACATTGGTGAAAATTTCATTTTTATGGACGATAATGCCAGACCCCATCGTGCGCGCATCGTTCAGGAGTACTTTGAAGAGGTTGAAGTCTCTCGAATGGAATGGCCAGCATGAAGTCCAGATCTCAATCTGATTGAGCAGGTTTGGGTCAACCTCAATAGAAGGCTGAGAAGTTCAGAAAATCATCCAGCTACTCTTAATGAGTTAGGAATCCAACTCGGAGAAATCTGGGAAGGATTAGATCAGAATATTTTGAGATCTCTCGTTTTGAGTACGAACCGTCGTTGCCTAGCTATAATTAACGCAAGGGGTGGAAATACCAAGTATTCAATCACTTACTAGCATTTCAGTATTTTGAACATTGTTCATTCCTCTTTTTTCACATAAGATTCGGTGAAATCCTGAATTTTTCCTCCATTTAATGTGTCTTGTTTCGTTCAAAACCTTCCCGAGAGAACATGAAAAATGTGTTATGAAGCCATTGTTGAGTTAACTTTCTTTAAAATTGAGATTTTCAGAATGTGCGTTCATTTTTTTTGTATTTGATGTCGTCGTCTCTCCCGTCATGTCTTCCTGTTTTACCCTACTGAGTCCTGCTCTTTGTGCATCAGGCCATATCCACACACTTCTTTCGAACTGGAGAGAGTTGATCTTGTATTAATTTTTCAATGACATCCTTTGGTCGCAAAAAGCCACCCTTCTGTTAACCATCAACAAACCCGAATATAGTTTATATCAACAAGAATAACTGAAGTTAATTAGATTGGTAGATATTCTCAGTTTCTTCAGTTGATTTGCAAGAATCAGTTCGGTCAACAAAAAGAAAAATAAATGCTAGTGTCTTTCTATTCTATATTCTATAAGTTTGGCATTCCCCCTCAAGTAATTACGGTAATGAAATTTCATATTAATAAATTTCTTGAGATTTCACTCGAATTATTCCAGTAGATGATCTCAACTGAAATTCTGACAAATCTTAATTGTTCGCACCTTCGAGAATTAGCATTCGCTCAGCAGCAACTGATATAACTCAACGCAGCAGGCTGGGTGAAGAATCACCCGTCACCAAGCCCAACTTTTACCACCGTCCTCAATTTCCGAATTGAAAATTCCGGCATCTGGCCTTTTTCTCATGCGATTAAACTGACTTATGTATATTACCGTCGAATTTCTTAATAATTTCGACGGTAATCCTATTTCACCGCGAGGTCCCGCAAACTTCACCAGAAGGGTAAGAATGAATTTCGACAAGCTTTTAAGCCCCCAGCATGTCATCTCTTGAAGCTGAAATTAGTTTACTACTTAATTGTTCCGAGGGAGCGAGGTTTATTTTAATTTGGTGCCCTTTGTCGTTTACATTCACGATGTGTATCCTTTCTTTCGGTAAATATTTCTTCGGGGCTTGCTGCCGTTCTGGGCCAGATTATTCTGGATTTTTGGCGAGATAATCAGATGATAACACCGGCAAGATTGCCTACATGAATTCTTAAAAGACGTTCGAAAAACTGGGAATGTTAGTAGTTTAAAAAGAATTCAGAATTCACTCTGACGAAAAAACTCAACACAACGAATCGTATAACTTCATGGCAAGAAAAATCCATGACAAAAATGATAATAAAGGACAGTCAGAAATGGACGAAGCAGATACAGATTATCTGCCTACATAATATAAATATGAAATAAAATGCGAGATAAAATAGTTATTAAGGATACAAGTGCAGAAGGCATTGATATTCTTTTACGAGTTCAAAATTCAAAAACTCTTAGTCGTTGAAATATATATATATATATATATATATATATATATATATATATATATATATATATATATATTCTTATGAAAAGAGAGCTAAAATAATACAATAAATGTTGAAACAAAAAGTGCCTAAGCTGAGGTAAAAAAAGAACGGGGTATCATAACATTCTTTGTATGATACTATAGAATCATACGATACTATCAACACTAGTATCATACCATACTATACAGCCAGGGGAAAAAACCTCAGCCGAAAAAACCTGTCTCCCCGTAAACAAAATAACATAAAATATCAGGAAAATCTTGAAAGACATCAGTGTGATCATCTTCATGATATCCGTCGACGGTCTCGGATACACAGATTCTTCCCAAAACGACTCGTAATTCTTAATCTGAAATGAAAAAAGACAAAAGCAGAAAAAAAACCGATTATTCAGAATAAATCGAAGGCATTTTGGAAATGCATTTGCTACTTTAAAAAACATCAACATTAAGATTTCTCGGCCAAATAATGTTCGGAGATTTATAAATATTTATGACAGAAATGTCACAAAATTTGAAAGAAATGAAAAAAAACTCCATCAATTTCCCCTTTCCGAATCTGTTGAAAGTTACGTAACTGATAATTTTGTAACCTAACAAGCTGAACTTGTAAAAAATCAATTAATACATAACCTTTCAACTGTCCTTTTTCACGACGATTCTGTTGCCGTGTGGGTTTCTTGCAGAAGAATCTCTTTGATACCATGTTCATCAGCTAATTTGGAGACGTAATCACACTTGTCTTTCGAAATTCCTTCGATATTCAAATTCAAAATCCACAAATTGTTGCTCTCTCTGGTCGTGAGGGTTTTTTCAAACCAGATACGACCTTCCAGGTGATGATTTTTCGGCACTTCAGATGTTTGAAGACCGCTACGGGACCCCAATGAAAGGCAATCATCTCCCATAGATAAACCAAACATGTTATAACACAAGAAAACAGAATATTTTTCAGGAACAAAAACTAAGACATATTACGAGAATTGTCATTCTGAAATTAAATGAGGAAAGGGTGAAGCTTCAGCTGAAAAAATCCTCACAATGCCCGTAAAAAAAATTACTAAAAATATTAAATATCAGAGTAATATTGAAAGACATCAGTGTGATCTAAGAGTCGAAGAGAAAATCTTCATGTTATCCGTTGATGGGCTCAGATGCACAGATTCTTCACAAAAGGACCTGCAATTCTAAATCTGAAATGAAGACAGGAATAAATTGAATTATTTTGAAATTAAATACCCGTTTCAGAAATGCATTTGTTACTTTATGTATAGCCTCGAAACCATCTTGACAATTATAAATGAGACAACTATAATATTTATATGATATTCTATAGTCTCCTCATTTTCGCCACACTCACAATTTAAGGGAATATAATAAAACACAGGGTGTTTCAGAATAAGGTTCCGCAATTTCAGGATTTTAATCCTCAAATGATTTTATGATATAAAGTTCCTATGAACTATGGGTCTCTGACGCACTGTTTCTGAGATACAGGGTGTTGAAATTTAAAAAAAAAATTGGTTTTAAGAAATTATTCTCTACACCGTACATGATCTCTTTTTGCGTTTTGGCACGTTATGAGTACGCATCAAAACAAATTTTTCTCGATACGAAACGATGTTTAATTTTCACCAGTGGCGTCCGTACGGACTTCTGTCCAAAAAAATTTGGTGAAAAAATTGGTACGCCAATAATTTTTTTTAATTTTAAATTATTTTCGTAATCACGACATAATTAACAGTAAGAATGGTCTCATGAGCTTTTTATCTGCGACGAATACTTTCTGAGAAGAAAAAATAAAATGCAATTTTATCTAGGAAGGTTACGAAATTCTTTGATTACTTCCAAAATGCAATTTCATCTTGGAAAGTTACGAAATTTTTTCATTACTTCACGAAATTCAGAAAATGTGTTTCATGGCGTACTGATAACCTACCAAAACGAAAAAAAAATGTGTACCGTGCCGAAAAAAATTCGAAAAACATTTTTTTTATTTCAACACCCCGTTTCTCCGAAACAATGCGTCAGAGACCCATGGAAGTTTATATCATAAAATCATGTGAGGATTGAGATTCCGAATTCACGAAAATTTAGTCTGAATATTCTCAGATATTTCAGACTTATTAGTAGATATTGAAGCACATGCTGAATTTGCATTTTATTTTTTTTTCTGAAAAAATATTCGTCGCAGGTTAAAAACTCAAGAAACCATTCTTACTGTGAATTATATGGTTATTACTAAAATAATTTGGGATTTGAAAAAATCATTGGATTACAAATTTTTGCACCGAATTTTTTGGGACAGAAGTGTGTATGGACGCCACTGGTGAAAATTAAACATAGTTTCGCATCGGAAAAAATGTGTCTTAATGCGTATTCATAACGTGCCAAAACGCAAAAAGAGATCGTGTACGTTGTAGAAAATAATTTCATAAAACAAATTTTTTTTTAATTTCAACACCCTGTATCTCAGAAACAGTGCGTCAATGACCTGAATTTACGGAACCTTATTCTGAAACACCCTGTATAGTTTTGATCTATTGGCAATCGATTTCGGTGCTTTGAACCATCATCAGGCCAGCTGAAATTGAAAGAACAATATTTTTCACGATTTCCTGAGGTAAGGAATTAGGTATGCTCACCGTTTCTTTATTATAGCTGTTTTCAGAATTATCGTGAAATCATTAATAAAATATACATTTCTTCGTCGCTCGTTTTCGAATTTCGCATTCGTGTTAGAATTGGAGCTCATTCTGCCACCTCTTTTAGAATATACTATTACGAGATTTTCATGTTATATCAATACGGTTTGTCTTTTTCCTCCCTCTATTTTTCCAACTATCAATATTTTCTATTATGACAAAAAAATAATGCTTGATTCTATTTATGAATATTTTTTCTAATTATGATTTTGAATGGCCCCCCATTCAATTCATGAATGGTTTCCACATTGTTTACGGTCACATGGACGTAAACCTTTGTGTTACCAACTGTTATGATCATTAATTTTACCTTTGAGCATCTCAGTTATCCCCACTCTCTACCTTCAAATAGTATTGTTTTCAATAAAACATCTTTTCAGTCAGAACGAAAATATGGCAAAGGAATTGTACAGAAATGTCTTGGGCTACGACAGTACGAAATTAATAAGTAACGGAATTCTTTGTTCTGAAAACTCATCGGTTGGTTTCACTTTTTAATGAAAGAGCCCTTTGAACGATACAATTCTATTTGGACAAGATAGTAATAAATATGATGTTCCTCCGACTGAAATCGTATTTTAAGCTTTGTCCCGACTACAGAGATATGAAAAGAAATAAATATTTCACGAATGGTTGAATTGAGAATTACCGGAGATTCGGAATAATTCTAGAGCAAACTTAATAAAGCTAGAAGCGGATTTTATTTCACAGAAGATTCAAGTTGGCTATAAAGGAAATGCCTTCATGAGTTTTCTCCACAAAGAAGTTTTTTCATGTCGTGGGCTAGAATTATCTCTTCTTCTATTTTCTACTTTTTTAACAACTTTCATGGAATTCCGCTGGTCATCAGAAGGCTCACGTACAGTTTTTTACCATTAGCTATTCCAGCTGAAAATATCTGAGAAGGCCATCAGTTACGAAGAAGTTGGTCTTGGACCTGGATCTTCATGTGTTGATACCTAAGAACTCTTTCCACAGGGATGAAAATCAAGAAAAAAATTTTTTAAGTGGCGTTTGTTCTCTAATGATCATAAAACCGACATTTCATGTTTTCATTCAAATCATCATCAGAAATATAGAAAATATTGAGTGTGACTTTCGATTCTTCTCTTTCGAAATATAATTCTATTCCTAAATATTTCGGTTTCAAACTTGAATCCTTGAAGCTTAAAACTCGAAATAACAACTTCAGAAACTAGCTCTACTTCATGGGGCGCTCATGTAATTATACTTCATAAGGCTGCAATAACCTCGGTGTTTTCCGCTGCTGAATATTGTTGTCCTCTTTGGTAGACGGTATAAATTAAAAAAAAAGTCATGCCCAACAAAATTTTTCATGAAGAATTTAGAGGCGAAAGCCAAAATAAATTCATTACTGATACTGATACATCAGAGTTCCCGGATTTGACCTTCCCAGGAGAATATGGTCTGTTCTAAATTCCATTAGTACAGGCCAAATTGGGTGGTTAATCTGAAAGCAATTTGATTTATTTTGAATGATTGGATTTTCTTGCTTTAGTCTTTTTTATTTCAGATTAAGAATTCCGGATAGATCGGTAAAGACTATTTTTCTCAGTCCAAGAAGAATTGGAGATAATTGGTACTGAATTTAGCATAACAAATGTTTTGCGAACAAAAAATGATTCGAGATATTCTGATATAATTATTCTTTTGATTCAGAAAGCTGAGATAAGATTTTTTTGTCGCTTCTATTCATATCAATCAGAAAATTTTACTAAAAAGGTTTATGCGACTTCAATCTGGAAACCTCATTATCTGTATATAGGTGAGTATATATAGGTGAGTATGGGAAATGAATTTGGAAGGAAATGAATTTGGAAGGAATTGAATTTGTTCCAAAAATTCAAAGCTGTTGTTTCTCTGCGAATATGGAGAAGGACAATATTTGAAAGGACTGGTAAGTATAGAGTAGGTATAGACTTGATAGTACCACTGATGATTCTCATAGAAAAATTTAGTTGGGCATCAATTTTTCTTACATGAACACTATTCAACCAAACAGGGCAACAATATTCAGCAGTAGAAAGAACCAAAGCAAGCACTGCTTACGAAGTATTGTTGCATCAGCGCCCCATGAGAAACCAGCTAGTTTCTGATGAATATTGTTTCGAGTTTTAAGCTTCAAACGCAGATCATCTAAATGGGCGTTGAAATTTAGAGAGGAATCAAGTTTGATTCCCAGGTATCTAGGATTGAAATTGTTTTAAGGGAGATGAACCGAAAGTTACACTCAATTTTCTATATTTCAGATGATTATTCAAATGAAAACACGAAACCGGGCATAAACTCCACTTTATAAAATAATTTTTCATTATATCCAAATCTGGGGAAGGGTACTTTCTATTGTTTGAAAATTAGAATGATGAGAAGCCAGAGCAATATCATCAGCATGAATAAATTTTTCGAAGAAGTAGTTGGAATGTCACACAAATAGAAATTGAATAGAAGAGGTGCTAAAACAACACCTTGAGGAAGACCATTATTCAAAATTTCGAACTTACTACTTTTATTATGAACAAAAACTCGGACCTTCTGACGGTTAATATATTTTCTAATAGTCTAACCATTTTTCCACATTTAAAATGATTATAGAGTTTATAAATCAATCCATCTTTCCATACTGTATCATATGCAGCTGATAAATCCACAAATGCTGTCCCTGTTTTCAAGTTTTTTTTGAACCCTTATTCAATATATGTGGTGAGGCTGAGAACCTGAAATAACAGTTCCTATTTTTTCTGAAACCCCCCTGGTAATTCTGTAATGAATCTATAGTTGATTCTATTCTAAATAGAATCAATCTCTCTGAAATTTTGAAAGGTACTCTCAATAAACTAATAGGATGGTAACTACTCGGATCAGAAGAATTTTTTCCACGTTTCAAAATTGCTACTACTTTAGCTTTGCGAAATTCGGTCGGAAAATTACCGGAATTCAATATATTATTATAGGGCTTTATTTCCTAAATGTTTGATGAATTCCAGATAAATTCCATCAAAACCGGTTGTTTTTCTAGATTTTGTAAATTTTTCTGATAAAAACTAAGAAAGGTTTCAGACGATTCAATTCAGAAAAACTGGGCCCACAATGTTTTGCAAGGATGTTCTACAAATACCTCTCTACACGCGATCAAACGTCCAAGTACACAACCAATTAACCTACCGAAAAAACCAATTAAATTGCAAGACATGTCACTGGTTCGCCCCAGCACTATTTCATGCATTTTAATTGCGAATTTCGGAAACTCGGTGAAATGTGTGAGATGCGTCGGAACTTAGAATTCTGGTGTGAAGCTTCCAGATAGGCATCAGGGTCTCTTTGTCAGTTGGCGTTATGAAAATACGCTTTAACTTCAAAGCGAATCGTGTCCTTAGCGATCTGTGGATCAAGTCGGTCTCGCATAGCAATTTGCTCATGCAGATTTACTGTCCAAAGTAGAAAATCACCCGAGACGTGCAGGAGTCGAGCTTCAGAGGTTGAATATAACGAGAGGTGTCCGATCAGATCAGTTTTCGAAAGGATTTTTAAAAGTTATGAACAGAATTAGGCATAATTAAATAGTTTCAGACTTTCACGACCGGATATACTGACATTAAGAGAGTCTTCCGGGTTTATTGACTGTGGTCTATTAGGAATTATTTCACCTATCGTTTCGCCCACAACTGCGGTAGGCATCTTCAGAGGATTCTTGGTCTGAGGTTGTAAATCGACCGCTGAATTTCCGAAAATGATACTGGATCCGATCTGTTGGCCCAACTTATACCCTGATTAATGGCGAGAGAAGGTAGTGGGTTTACGCGCGCAATGTTGATTCGTCCATCGCTCCCACTTCGTATCGGCTTGATTTTTGTCTTTTCCAACACCGGCAATCATGCGTTATGTTCCAAAGGAATTTCTTCCCTTCTGTTCATGTTGTTCTTATGTTTAAATATCTCAACGGCTTCCATGTTCATCCTAGGATAGAAACTTTTGATGTTCGAAAGAGCCTCTGCCATTGGAAAAACAATATTGTGTCCATCTGTTAGAGCATGTTCCGCTAGTGCGGATTTCTCTGTCTGATTGAGTCGACAGCATCGTTTATGCTTCTTAATTATCGTATTGATACTCCGTCTCGTTGTACCAATGTAGACTTTGCTGCAGTCACAAGGTATCCTGTAAAAATCGGGTTGAGAGAGTGGGTCGACTTTGTCATGTCTGATCATCTAGCCAAGTTTTTGAGTTGCGTTATAGACGGTTTCTATATTGTGCCTCTTCTACCAATTTTATCGGTGACCTTAAGGGATATATGGTGAGATAGCTCTTCCATTGGGGGTGAGTTGTGATGTGTTATCATCCTCCAGGAATTCCGGCTCGCACAATCGTTTGCGAGAAATATATCAGAAAGAAAACATTCATTAATATTGTAAATGTTTTGCATAGCGCTATTAAAACAGTTTTATAGAATTTCGTAAAGGAACAAACTAGTATCGAATAACACCAGTATAAGTCTATTATGAAACAAATTTGTTCGGTAAGCTGAAATGTTGTATAAAATTGTTGTGTAAACATTCATAAAACAATATTAAAATTTGTCGTGAAACTGTTTTGTATTTTTGCACCAAGAACGTTTTTACGATTCCCTTATGAAGCAAAATACTTCTTGAAAGCTTAATTGTATCACTGGCAATTTTAATAAAACAAAATTTTGTTCAACGAGCAGTAATAAAGCAGTTATAAAATAAAATAGCACGAACAGTAAAGAATTAAAAAATATATTTGCTAGTTGTGTTTGATATCTACGTATAATCTGTTGTCGAACTTCGTATACAATAATTTAAGTTTGTCAAGAGAGCTCGATTAAAGGCAAATTAGTCAAAGTCCCTCTATGTTATTTTTTTCTTATGCGATTTTCTCATTTGGGTGAGGTACAGTTAGGTCTATGATTATTGTAACAATCCGATTTTATATTGATTTTCTGTTTTGTGATTTCGCGATTATATCAGGATGTACTTTGGCATTCTTATGATATAGATTTATACACTTTATCTTTGTCCTTTCTGCATTTTTTCCATTCATTAATGTTGCCTATTACGACGAACACATAATATGTTCGATTCCGTTTGAATTTTTTTCAATTATTATTTTGTATGTGAAATATTCTTGTCCTGTTTGATTGAACAGTGTTCATGCCAAAAAAATTGATGCCGAACTAAATTTTTCTATGAGTATTATTACTGGTACTATCAAGTCTACAAATACTCCTTGGTTACCAGTCCTCTCAAATATTGTCCCTCCCATATTCGCAGAGAGCAAACAACTTTGAATTTTTGCTTCTGTCTTTTTTCATTTCAGATTAAGAATTGCGAGTAGTTTTTGTGAAGAATTTGTTTATCTGAGTCCATCGACAGATAACATGAAGCTGTTCTCTCAGATCACACTGATATCTTTCAAGGTTTTTCTGATATTTAATATTTAAAGTAATTTTTTCTTCACGGGTAGGGTAAGGGTTTTTTCAGGTGAGGTTTTTTTCCCTTTCCTCATTCAATCTTACTGTATACCTGTATGGTTTTCCATTGTTGTTCCAACCTTAACTAGGTACCTCTTTGCTTCAATATGTATTGTATTATTTTAGCTCTCTGAATCAAAAGAATATATTATATATTAGGCTATTCTGGATTTTGGGTGATTAGATTAACCAGTGAAAAGTGAACTAAATTTTTTTATATGAATTGGTGTTAGACAGTCTGAGGTACAGATGATTTTTTGATTTTGTTGTTTTTTCGAAAATAGTTTTTCATGTAATTTATTTTACTGGTTTTCATTATCCCTAGAAACTGTAGACTCTCTACAAGAAAAATATCACAAAATCCTACCCTTCCGCAGAAGTCCTTACCCACACTCTCTCCGAGTTGGAGAATGCCTAATTTTGTTGTTAGGTTGACGTGAAGCCGCTCTCCCGTTAACCCTTAAACTTCTAGATAACCTTGTATGAACAGAGTCACTTTTTTATTTCAAAAAGGACAAAGATCATATAAGATGTCTCTATTACAATATCAGAATGTAAATTATGCCATTTTCATGTTATAGATTAATTCGTTTTGTCCTTTTCCTTTCTGTATTTTTCCATTTATTAATGTTGCCTATTATGACGAACGCATGTTTGATTCCGTTTATGTTTTTTCTTTAATCATAATCCTGTATCTCCTCCCGTCATTAATAAAATAAAATTTCAACCCTCCGAAGACCTTGAGTGGTATAAAACTAATACGTATCGAGATACGTGTCCTTGAATACAGGAATATACAGTCATCGTAGACTCATTCGACAAATCTTATCCCTATTACCGTCGTTCTGTACCAGGTAACAACGCTCCCTGCGGAATATCAAGTTCGCCCATCATATTATATTCACGGACTCTGATAGAGATGCATTGTTGATACATCCACTCGAAGCGGCAACTCCTATTGCACCACTGCCTCCGAGACTTTTATTAATTTGGTTTAGAGCCTTCCTTCAGCTATATAGCAGGAGATATATCGGAGGAAAATAAAAATGGAAGACCGTCCGCTTTGACTTGTGTAACGAACCGAACTATGACAGACAAACAGGGAGACATATATGATCAAGGGCGACGCCGTCTTTCCAGTCAGAACAGTAAACAAACTTGAGAAGGGAGTTGCCGGGGTAAGAGGGACGCCCTAGGAATTGCTGCGATAGGAAAACTTCTTCGCCGATTTTTCAACTTTTTCAGTAGACGTTCATTTATGTTTCTATACACTTTCGACATTAGGAGAGTCTTTCGGGCTTATTGGTCGTGGTCCATAAGGAATAATTAACTTAACGTTTCGCCCACATCTGCGGTAGGCATCTTCAGAGGATTCTTGGTCGATTCTGCCCATAGATTCACTAGTGAGTATATATTATTCACTTGTGTTTTCTCGTCTCAACTATAATGTAGAACTTTGGGGTGAGTCATCGATCAGCAATGCAGTTTTTGTAGCTCAAAAAAGAATAATTCGTTTAATTTTTGATTTAAAACCGAAGGAGTCCTGTAGACTAACTTTCATCAAGTGTAAAGTTATGTGATTCCCATCCATCTGCATACTCAATATCTTGTTGTATATTCGGAAGCATATTCAGGACCTGAAAAAATGTTCCCAGTATCACAAATATTATATGAGGCTCTCTGTATTCCCAAGCACCGAACGGCCAAATTCCAGAATTCCCCTTCATATTGTGGAATTAAATTTTTTAACCATCTGCCTGATCAAGTAAAAGTTTTGGAATACAGGTGTTTCGAAAATAGTGAAATGATATTAATCAAACGCTGCTTTTACAGCATAAATGAATTTTTGAATACTGTTTTGAGTTAGGCGTTTGTTTTCTTTCTTATCTTCTTTTTTCGCAATTGTTTTTTCCTTATGTTTACATTGCATTATTATAATTAAGGAATTTGTTCTCTTATTTCTATTTTGACGTGTCTTATACAAATGTGAATTTGTCTTCAAGGATGATTAAATTATTATTATTATTATTGAGATTGTACCTCGAACGCTGAATTTATGACACTGACGTGTTCGAACAGAAAGTTTCATCTATACCCCGGTTAATGGTGAGAAAAAGTGGTGAGTTTACGCACGCGATGTTGATTGGCCCACCGCTCACGCTTCGTATCGGCTTCATCCTTGTTTTTTCAAGATCTTCAAGCAAGCGCTATGTAAGAATGAGGTATCTTCTTTTCTGTTCATGCCGTTTTTATGTTCATAAATTTCAATGGCAGAAGCCATTGGCTGAACATGAAAATGTTAAGCCTAGGATGAGAGATAGTAGTACGGCAGCGCTTGCTTTGGTTTTTTCTGCTGCTGAATATTGTTGCCCTGTTTAGTTGAACAGTGTTCATGTAAAAAAAATTGATGACCAACTAAATTTTTCTATGAGGATTATTACTGTTACTATCAAATTCACACCCACTAAATTTCAAAGAAATTTTCTGACCAAATCGTCCTTAGGATCATATCAAGGGTAATGAACACTGGTTAATATATTATCCAAAGATTATGGACTAACAAAGATAGGAAACGCTATTATATCGGTGGTGCTGAAGTCCAAATACGATTTTTGGCTGGTTTCTTACTTTTGACACACAGGGGGAGCTGAAAACATTATTAAGTACAGAAAACTATTTCAATAGGCGCGAAATTCGAATTATACTTCTCATAAATTTCCATTACATTGAGTATTCTTTGTCTAGATTTCAAAGAAACATCCTGTTCGACAAAAAACAAAAGCAGGGCTCCGCTTTTTGATCAGGATGATATTTTTCATCTAAACATTATTTTGAATCAAATGAACAACGCTTCTGGATTCTTCATATTTTTATTTGAAATGATTGTGTAAAATCAACTACAATACAATAATTATGAAATCGAGAACATATCAGAAATTTTTTCACATATTAGAGAATTATAACAATTTCAGGAACTTATTCAAACAGTTAACTCTCGATGAATCGAATATCGATAAGTTGTTCTGGACCCAATTCATACATATCTTACCAGTGTATTTTCACCTCAATGAGTCTAGAGGGTCTAGTAGATGAGTCGAACTGCTGGAAGGATCGTCAAGAGAACCACCACCTCTATAAGTCGTTCTTCTGACCACCATTGCCTCCATGAGTGGAACTTTTTGATCTAATGAATGAGACAGACGAAGATTCGGTTCGCAAACAAATCACCACACGTGATGAACATCATAGGATTTTTTCGACCTCTAAGGACATGTTTCCAGTGCTCAGACGCTCGTTTCTCATTGATGATGATAACGTGTGTTTTGATCAATGTAGTGAAGTCTCAATTCAATAACTCGAATGTTTGGTGAGCCGAACAAGAGCTAAGTCGAACAGTACTTTTGGTCCCTAGGAGTTCGACTTAACGAGAGTCCACTGCATATGAATTGCAGAATGTTTGAACAACACTAAAAAAAAATATCAGAGGTGTACAACAAGACCTGTATGTCAGCCCAGCAAGAGTTCCTTATACGTTATCCAGAACAATATATTTTTGCCCCGAAAACTCTATCCATTTGACAGCACTGAAAATAAAAGAAATGAACAAGACAGTTGCATGATACGAGTTTCAAAACTTACATTCCCATTCCCTTTGGTAATGAAAAGAATGCACATTCAGGATTACTCTTTCTATTTTTTCAGCAATTGATCACCATGCATTTTGCATGTCGACCAGTTTTTAACACAAAATTAATAACGGAAAAACACACAAGCAAAGATTATAGAGGGAGCTAAATGCTACTCTTGTAGATTTCGAGTTATTTCAGTGGAAAATACGCGTTCACGAGAAAATACAATCGTCATTCAGCAAAAATCTTTATTCAAGTATTTCTTTCAAAATTGACAACAGCCTACTAATAATCTCCATATAATCTTGCCAAATGGACCCTAATTAAATATTTCAACCATAACCTGTTTACTTTTGGAACAACAGATGTCGCTCACATAACTGTAGTCACTTCGTTTCCCATCTTCCTACTCTGTTATCTTTAATATTATCCAAGCAACTACTACTGTTAGTTTAGAAAGTAAGTTTAAAAGCGGTGTACAGTCCACTGCTTCAGTGAGTCTAATCTCTTTCTACAGAACCTCCTCCTTCTTACTACTGTTGAGAGTTGAATTGTTCAAGAGAGTTCAGATGAATTCATCAGGCATAGAAAATCAATTGCATCACCAACATTCGTTGACTGCAGAAGATCAATGTTTTAATCTTTTAATACGATGAATTCTAGACCAAAGCTAATGGCAGCAACTACTTCTTCTTTTTCTGAAGAAAATAACCGCCGAATAGTCTGAACACTTGTAGAATTATCAACCTATCCTTATTAAACCAACACTCCACAGTTCTCTCCTGCACTGATCTGGTGTACATTGCTTCTTCTCCATGTTAACAAGTTCTACAACAAACAGAAAATATCAATATAAAGTCGTCACTCTAACTATTTAGTTCATATTTCGCCTTTAAATGCTCAGTGATGCAAAGAACTTGGCAATCTTCATGTTAAATGAGGACATTTTGTAAAGAATTCAAGGCATTCCCCAACGATTGAACGTCTTCATGGATAAAACTGTACCAATTCCTGTAGTTCTCCTCCTTAATGTTCGGTGCATCTCCCGGACTCTTCGCAAGCTACGGATACGAAAAGGAAAAATATATTCCAAGCACACTCGCCCCTGTCTGCATTCGAGAAAACTTCTTTCTGCCCGTTTTCTTCTCTTTGAGATGATCATCATTATTCCCTTTTGTTATTCAACCTGCGGATTATACCTGATGTTAAATATACCTACCGGAGGAAAATTGGACTCGATGGGAAATTCCTACCCATACTTTTTCGTAGTCACGCGATGACGAAAACTGAACACGACTTGATTTCTTCTTCTTTTGATCTACCCCGGGAGGCTATATTTAATCATCATTTCGAAAAGGTATAGGCGGAATTAGGCATTATTCATAATGGGAGCCATTGATAACCGTGAAAGTGCAGAAAAGAAATAGGCCTGATGAAAATGGCATAAACTACATCTTAATATATAAAACTAAGTCGGCTATATTGTTGGTTACATCATTTATAACTCAAGTTTGGATGAGATGTTTGTTATGAAAGATTTTTTGTTGGATTCTTCTACGGTGGGGTTAACATAAAATACATAAAAACTCTGAAAATTTTGATGAAATGGTTAATAGCGTTTTCGTGAAAGTATTATATTTGATATTTATTCGGTGAACTACATTTTCTAATAATATTAACGCATCTGAGTCCATGTGTTATTACACCTATCTTTCTTCCGAACACTACGGAAAATTTTATGACGAAATGTTTTGAACAAATCTCCATTCTACTATTATCGGTAATGTGAACAATTACTGTGTATTTTGAGTTGCCTATACGTGCCGATTCACAATGGACAATCAGCAATTTTCCCTATTTATTCTCGCATTCTCGGGAAAAAAACTGGAAAATGTTTTTCATCACAAGGTACTACAATGAAGGAATTTTGGAATATAAAAAAAAGTTATCTTTTTACCTCTTAAATAAAGAGAATCAATGTTCAGGGTGATTGTTCATATTTTACTCAATTGCTATCTCAGCAAATATTGGTCGTAGAAAAACGTTTGAATCGGCATATTTGAAGTATTTTTCATGGGCATTCAGAATTCAGTACTGAGAAATTCATGAAGGCATCGAAAACATGAAAACTTGTTGTAGACCATTGTGTTTTAAATGGTTCACCCTGTATTTTATTTTTCTAATCGGTAGAGCTCTTTCTTGTGATTTCAAATATATATAATTATGTTTTTCGGGAGAAAGACTTCGTTTTTAAAAAAAAACTACTCTACTTTATTCAATACAAAACAACTTAAATACTTGGTATGAGCTACTCGATTAATAAACTGACTAGAAAATGGCATCCACTGATATTTATAATATTTTCTTATTTCATTCTTCCTGCGTATTGACTGCAGGTGTTCATTGCTTAGTCTGCAAAATATAACATAATAATATATCGAATAAATGGTATACAGATAAACATTGTATCTAATTAGTATGGGGCCATATTATGTAATTATATACTTTGTTGAGGTTAATTTCTGCAGTGTTTGAAGAATATAGTATTTCTCGTCTTGATCTAAGGCAGCAGTGTAAGGCCACTCGAGAATGCTGTGATTTCTTTATATCGAATTTCTATTATATGGCCTCCTGACAATCCCTTCTTAACCTCCTTGGACACTTTTTTATGGGGATATTCGAATATAAAGTGTATATGGCCCCTACACAAAATATTAAAGAGATTAATTTCAGAATAGAGGAAGAAATGACTGAAAACCTCTTCATATTCCATAAATGGTAAGGAAAACCCTCAAATAGTATATTCTAAAACAAGTTGCAGAATGAGCTCCTATTCCAACACGAATGTGAAGTTCGAAAACGAGCGACGAAGGAGCGAGTTTTCGATAGCATGAGTGTTGGAATTGCCTTCTGCAACGAGTATTAGACGGTATTTTCTCTATTTCAGTCAGTTTTTGTGAAATACTCTCGAAATTCAAATGAAAATTCAGATTAGTGACTTTTGTATTGTGTCTTGGCAGTTGGCGTGACATACGAAATTTGACAGATCACGGAATTTGAATTGATTTGATTCGAAACTTGATTCGATCGGAGGTCAGTACTGACAACCATAAAACGAAAAATATAACTGAAAACAATGCTGTAATGAGTTTCATTACAGCACTACTTTTAGTACTGTAATGAACTCCTTACGATACTGAAATAGAGAAACATAAATTAAAAGATATTGACTGTGTGTAGATGTCCATGAGGGTCATTTGAACACTTTATTAAACTTTTAGTTAATAATATAAATAAAATAAAAATCAGTTGTTTTTATCCACGTTCCCTTTGATATAAAGAAATCGCATTGTTATCTTGTGGCAATCCACAGCTGCCTTAGATTTAGAAGAAACTATCTATATTTTTCAAAAACTGAAGGAAGAGCTCTACCTAGTAGAAAAATGAAATACAGCTTTTACTATTCAAATAACAATAGTTCACAACAAATTTTCAGGTTTTCGATGCCTTTATGAATTCCTTAGTACTGAATTCTGAATGCCCATAAAAAATATTTCAAATTTGCCCTTTCAGACGTTTTGGTACGACTATCATTAACTGCGACAGCTTTTGAGTAAAATATCAACAATCACCCTGTACATACCGATTTCAATGCAATTAAATTTTGTGTTCTTCTTTAAAGAGAACCAATGGTAGGTAAGTACAACTTCATTCATCTCTAAGGCGAAACATAGTCCGCTGGGTCAGCTAATAGCTTATCTAATTGCCAATTGCCACAATTGGTCCCACCCCCAGATCCCTTATGCTCTTTAGTTTCTGAGATAGGAAATGATTCTAAATACTTCTTGGCCAACATTCAAAAATATAACAGCTTCCAGATGACATCGTTTGGCACAACACATATTGTACAGGAATATTTTATGTTCATTTCCCAGGTATTATAGAATAGAATAGACTAGAATCGAATACAATAGAAAAATATTTATTTCAACAATTATTGATTTTCACAATAAAATAGAAACCAGTCAAAAAGATCTCCAAAGATTCACATTATTTCATAAAAGTTTATTATAATATTAAAGTTGCTTTTTTTATTTATGGATTGAGGCATTACGGGTCAATATAATCGACAAATAACGTAACAGAAAAACGAAACATAATCAAGATGTCATCACAATGAAAGTCATAACTCAATAAGCTTTTCAAGAGAAATCCATTCAAGAGAAAGCATTATGAGCAGAAAATAACATTTTTTGCCTCAGATCGAATCCTGTTGCCAAATTTCAATCATGTGATATTTGAATTTCGACCAGAGATTATAGATAACTATAGAGACATTAGTTACAATGACAGTTCTGCGTATCTATTATTACTTTTTAGGTATCAATAGAGATTTGACCCGAAGTTATTTTAGAATCAACGTATGTAATATCTTCAGTTGTGGTACAGAAAAATTGTTATCAAAAGTATCAATAATGAAATTTTCGCCAGTGCTATGCTACTTTGGTTGGCACTCACACGAATTTTAGGAAAAAGTCCATTGAATTGGAATCCAGCACATCACGAAAATTGAATCGATATTTTCATTCATTTAGGTTCAATGAAAAAATATGTAATTCGGAATAAGTGTTTGTTTCGACCTCAAGAATCTACGAATGAATCAGAAACTCACCCTGTACAGGGTGATTCACTTATCTTGGTAACCCCAATTTTCTCGAAAATCTCCGAATATTTTTTGATTCTGTGAATATCGTTTTGAACAAGTCAATGTCGACTTGAGATGCGCATAACAATCTGCGGAATAAATAAAGACGCCAGGCGTCGCGGCGCTATCAAAAATTTTTTCTTCAGGGACATACCTTTTTTATCTTGTCATTCGAAAGGTAATTTTATTCTGAATTTTTTTTTCGAATACAATTTTTATCTATTTCTAACCGTTAGCGATCTGCAGCGTGTTTTATGTTGATTCTATTCCATTTATTTTTTTCTATATTGTGGTAGTAGGCCTTTATTTGGAGACATATACGTGATTTTGTGATTTGAATTCAAGAAGGCTAGTTTTCTAGTCAATGTGCCCCTTCAAATAAGATGAAATATGTGGCTACAGCAAGATGGGGCTTCATGCCACAACGCTGCCATTGTCAAGAGATATTTAGATGAAGAATTCGCAAATATATGGATTGAAACCAATGGACCCATCAGATATCGCCAGACCTAACGCTCCTGGATTACTTTCTGAGGGGTTCCCTTAAATATATGGTATACCAAACTGAGTCTAATAACTTGGACTATTTGAAAATGAAGATAAGAAACGCATGTGCCCAAGTTGACCCTTATATTTCGACCGAAGTAACTTATAATGAAATAGGGAAATGATATAACTTATTTATGGATCATAACGGCCGGTATATAGAACATATGATTCAAAATGTTCCGTTTGATATTAAATAAAATGTTTATCAATATAAGATATAATATTTAATGAATAAAATAATAGAAAAATAGTTTGTTACAGAGCCTCCGTCATTTTACGAAACAAAATCAAATCTAGGTCATCTAGCCATTATGATCCATACACAAGTTATATCATCTCCCTATTTCGTTATAAGTCACTTTGGTCAAATATAAGTGTCCATTCATTTTCGAATTCTTAATCTCAATATCTCTTCACCATGGCAGCGTTGTGACATTGAGCCCCATCTTGCTGTATCCACATATTTAAGCTTATTTAAAGAGTGATTGTTTGGAAAACTAGCCTTCTTGAATTCAAGGCACAAAATCATATCCATGTCTCCAAATCAAGGCATACTACTACAATACAGAAAAAAAATAAATGGAATAGAATCAACATAAAACAGGCTGCAGATCGCTGACGGTTATAAATTAACAAAAATTGTATTCGAAAAAAAAGTTGAGAATAAAATTATCTGTCGAATGACATGATAAAAATGGTATGTCCCTGGAGAAAAAATTTTTGATAGCTCCGCGACGCCTGGCGTCTTTATTTATTCCGCAGATTTTTATGCGCAACTCAAGTCGACATTGACTTGTTCAAAACGCCATTCACAGAATCAAAAAATATTCGGAGGTTTTCGAGAAAATTGGGGTTACCATTATAAATGATTCACCCTGTACGTTCGGCAAATGTATCCAGGGCTTTCATTCGATACAAGCCCTTTTCTGCAGAGGTGCAGCGATCAGGTGCAGGAGCAAAAAATCAAGCAATGCAGCTTGTAATTGAACCCGATCGATGGATCATATCATGTGACAAAGGTTCTTCGGCCGCCTTTTCAATAGCGTCACGTTTAATTATTTAGAGTGTTTTGTAATGTGCTTGTCGTGTTTGGTGGCTCATTCGGCCCGATCCGATCGATCCTTCCCACTCTAAATGGTCGGTGTGGGGTGTTGCACGGATTAATGGCTGTTCGGGAATTCCCCGGCCTTGATTCGAGAATTTTCAATTAGTCCTATCGTTTAAACGGCTGCGGGATAACCGCGTTAGCGATGCCCGGTTGATGGTACCGATCTTTATCGGCGATGAAGAGGCGTTTTTGGAACGCAGCTGGTGTACGGGGTGCGTACGATTCTAAAGAAAAACATTTTTTTTTTAATTTTATTAAAAACTAGCTGACCCGGAAGACTTCGTACTGCTCCAATCGATAAATAATGAAGCAACTTCAATATTATTGTTGGAATTCGACTACATTGTTTTTTGAAATATTTGAAAAGTCAAGTTGACAGAATGACAATTCTCATAATATGTCTTAGTTTTCGGTCCTGAAAAATTTTCTGTTTTCTTGTGTTATAACATGTTTGGTTTATCTATGGGAGATGATTGCCTTTCATTAGGGTCCCGTAGCGGTCTTCAAACATCTGAAGTGCCGAAAAATCATCACCTGGAAGGTCGTATCTGGTTTGAAAAAACCCTCACGACCAGAGAGCAACAAATTGTGGATTTTGAATTTGAATATCGAAGGAATTTCGAAAGACTCAGAGATCTTTTATCATGAGATTGGAGGAATGATATTAAATTTTGTCACTGAGATGAGAGATATACCGGTTTCGGCCTTGTTGGGCCTCATCAGTATCCCGCACATCTCAGGACAAAATCTTCATAAAAAACTTCAGAATTTATAGCAATTGGTTGTGAAGTAATGAGTAAAATATTACAAAGTACTAAGGTGGTGACATCCAATTGCGTCAAAATGAAGTTTCACATCTCCAATCAAATGCAAAAAAAGAAATCTGTACTTCCTCTTCCACTGAATGAGATTTTTAGCAGTGGCTCTATTCAGGGCCCACTTGCTAGTTTCTCAAAGCCTGATATTTTTAAAAAAAAGAAAAAGTTTTATATGAAGATTTTGTCCTGAGATGTGCGGGATACTGATGAGGCCCAACAAGGCCGAAACCGGTATATCTCTCATCTCAGTGACAAAATCTAATATCATTTCTCCAATCTCATGATAAAAGATCTCTGAGCCTGGGAATTGAAAATGGTATTCATTTCGATGATTACTATTTTGAATGTTCTCGATGTGCCTTCGTAAAGGCAAAGGATTTTTCTTTTTCTCAAAAATAAATGATCTTCGCATTTTGTGGACGCAGACGGAAATATTTTCTATATTTTTCCAGATAATTGACATCATTACCTCGATCGATGACTGTGAATGTTCTCTGAATGTGGGTTTTTGTGTTGGGAATTTTCACGATTAAAAATGATTCCCGTTTTTCTATGTCCTGACGTTCATGTTGTACAACTCTTCTCTTCTACACGCCCTGATATACCTAATATCATTCCCAACTGAAAGGACATAATTAGTTTATAAAGCACTATTATATTAATAAAAGCACACCTTAATAATTAAAAACATATCATCTGGTGCCTCTTTTAAGAATTTATTCATTTCTTGTCTTGTAAAAAACAGCAGCATTATTGGGTTTGTAACCAATAGATTTTCGAAGAATGGTATAAGCGTTAACAAACATGGATATGTCAATACCGTCGTTCAAAAATATTGTGCTCTTCAGCATTGAATATTCCGCCCAATTACTTCCAGGCGATCTCAGCTTTTCTATTCTTCGAACAAAATAGGCCAGTAACACTTTTTCATTGATATGACTGCCTTTAGTCTGAATCCATTCCTTGAAAGTATTGTATGTACTCTCGTAGCGGATTTTAGATTTCTCAGGATAAACCGAAGAACAGCCGAAATCCCAGGCTGTTTGAATTTCATTATCTTCCGATGATTCTATATCGCTCATTTTTCATCGCTAGTAAATTCAATTGATTATTGTCACTTTGACAATCTACTAAGTTTTCATCACCAAGACAACGCCTTATATTATATTCCTACACAGCATTGACAAAGCTACGAATAAATGAATTTGTCAGATAATTATTTTGTACATTGAGTAAAAATTGTGCCTACCGTGCAAAAAACGCTACAAGTATTTAGAACGTTAATTTAATTTAATTTAATTTTTTTTTGCTATTTCAGTCAATATTCCTAACTCTTGTGGAGCAGTTTTAAAAAAAATATATATTTTTCGAATTTCTCTTAAATTTTAATTAGTACTGAAATTTTGATAGCATCTGGCAATACGCATTATGCCATATTTTCGTATTAGGGTCCTTTCTTCTAGGTTGATTTATCCTCATTTGGATAACCTGTTTTTTGATATTTGCCATTTCGTCCTTCACTCTCATTTAGAACTTTTACGTTGGGCAGTGCTTTGTGAGGCAATAATTTTCTGATCATTTGATTTTCTTTTTTTACCTCCTTTTTTATTTAAAGAAATACATAAAGCTTTTTTACTCCAAGAGACTAATTATGAAATAGTATATGACTCTTCTAAAGCTTGATGGAAACCCACTGCCTTCTATCTTGAAATCCAAAAAACAGACGAGCTTCCCAACAGAATTGCATAATTCCAAATGGACGAAAAGTTTTCTCGAAAACTCAAGCAACCTGAAAAGCATTCCAACTCTAACTTCATATCCTGAGCATCCATTGAATTCAGATCTCCTACTGATGAGATTTGTAACCTCCTCTGGGTTCACGTTATGATTCAACTCTTCAATCCAATTAAGAAGCCATTTCGGTGCCTTGAAGTCGCCGATGATGGCACTCGATTTTTCGTTCAGTTTTTCATTCCGAACTTCATCAGAATGTCATCGGTCCTCTCATTCCGATAGAGATGAAAGGACCCAGCATTAACATATTTCCGTCTTTTTTCTTCATCAATCAGAATTAGGACGATATTGCGGAGTCGCTCGCCTAGATGGCTCTATTTGAAGCGCGGCTTTCTGGGTTATTATAACGACATTGATGCTGTCATTCATGATTGTCCCCTGATCTTTTTCGTGGAGGTTATTGATTGAGGAGTGATCAATCAAGTATATAGGGTGTATGGTAATTCGACGCGGTGAAGCTTGAGATTATTTGCAAGAAATAAAGTCTAGTAGTGTAGTCCAAGGAAACACACACAATTGCAAAGAAAATATTCTAATCACTCGACAATTTAAAGAAAATTCCGCCAACGAGAACTCCATAAATGGGCTCATTTTTGCACGACAACTATGATCCATAAGGAAATAATAAGAAAAATAGCGACCAAATTAACAAAATTACATAAACAGTGTATTTGTATACAATATGTCAACATAAAAGAAAATAATGGAAAAGAAAAACGTGTTCCGTGTTCTCAGAAATAGTATTTTTTCATTTTCCCCATCGAAAGATCATTCGGGTTATGGCCTTTTGTGTCTCTTGACAAAGCTCACAACAAAATTGGGTGATATATGAACTACAACTTTTTAACCGAACGAGATAGAAGAAAATTAATGGCACATTACGGTCGTCTTTTTTGGAGAAACTGATATAATGCCATCAACTTTATTCCTCTATCTACGTTTGTTCTCGACTTAAAGCCAATATACAAATTTGGGCGATTTCAACTTTGGTCATTATCTCCGTTTCTGTTAAAACTAGACTGCTGAAACTAAAACCTTATATAGACACTTTTTTCATACCAATCGAGTGGCGTACTATGTTCTTTAATAATAGGTTTCTTTGCTGAGCTCTAAAATAAAGTTGTGTTTTTAAGCTATTGCGTAGCTTTTATCTCAGGCCTTGAGCGCGGCGACCGAATGTAGAAATTCCGTAACGAAAAAACCTAACACTTTGGGTGCTTATGCGACTAGACGGATGCGTGCAGCCACTCTAGCAGTGCAAAATGGAGTCGGCAATCTCGCTGTTCCCATTGAATTACGAACGACAAATATTTCATTAACATCGGATAGAAAATGTATAGCCAAACGCAAACATTTTCCATTAACTTCAGCTCTTGCTCCAACTACACATAAGTCGCAAGGTGGAACTTTTGACGAAATAGTATATGAGTATAGTAAATCACATTCTCAGGAACTCGTCTATGTTGCACTCTCTCGGGTGACTAATATTAAAAAATTTTATATTACGACAAAAAATGATAATTCTGCATTTAAAATTCATCATGATCGAAGGCAAGCTGCATCAATTGCTCGATGTTGCAAGAATTCAGATAACTGTCCTTAAATAGTGTTCAGACAATAGCTCAAAGTGTCTCAGATTTCATTAGTAATAGAAATGGCATTTCAATATTAACTTTCAATTGCCAAAATCTACAAAGTCACAAATACGATTTACAAGATTCAGTTACGAGACAAACCAATGTGTTACTTCTTACCAAAACATGCATGACGCGTGATAATCCGATTGAAATACCTAATTTCAATTGTATTGTTCAATTCAAACGAGATACTGTTCCAAAAGGTGGGGTAGCTATTTACCAAAATAGTAATAATGTCACTAATATTATGACTCCGAATATTGAAATAAATATTGAAGACGTTAGCGATGTTGATGTTAGATGCTCATTTGTTGGATATATTTGTGCATGCTGATGCAAACTTAGAAATGGCCTACACATAGTCATGGTAGCAATTTACTTTTCTCCGAATCCAAAATTGGACATTTTATTCATCGCACTCTACTGGACTACACTGAAGAAAGGTCGAAAATACTTGGTACAAATGGTAATAAATTTCCACTTATCTTGGCTGGCGATTTCAACATCAACTTGGCTAATAAAAAAATCAGAGCAGTTGACAACTTTTCTTTCGAAAAAATTGGATTTGAAAATGACTAATGATCCACAGAAATCCACAACAAAATATGGGAGCACTATTGATGAGGTATTTTCCAGATATTTAGAAGACATTAAGTCTCAAAGCGAGTCTCAAACTTATGTTTCCTATTTCAGTTACCATAAACCTATAGTTTCAATGATAAACATTCCTGAATAATCTACATGTTTTGAAAGATAAATGAATATTTTAAATCAACAATATTATCTTCTTATTTTTTATATAGTTTTACGAAATTCGTTTTGGTTTTGTCTCAGTCACCATAACCTACTCATTTCGCCTTTCGTCCAACTGTCGACTATGTACTGCTGAAACAGTTTGCCTCCGTGATGGATGGTCGAAAAAGCATCTCTAATATGAAGCCTGCAACTATAGTACACTGATATATATATATATATATATATATATATATATATATAGAATTTGTGGATTCTTCTGCAAGAAACCCACACGGCAACAGAAAAAAATCCTCGTGAAGGACAGTTGAAAGTTATGTATTAATTGATTTTTAACTTGTTTTGTTAAAAAATTATCAGTTCGTAATTTCCGACAAATTCGGAAAGGGGAAATTGATGGAGTTTTTTTTTCATTGCTTTCAAATTTTGTGACATTTCTGTCATAAATATTTATAAACCTCCGAACATTATTTGCCAAGAAATCTGAATGTTGATGTTTTTTAAAGTAGCAAATGCATTTAATTTATTCTGAATAATCGGTTTCTTTTCTGCTTTTTACTTTTCTCATTTCAGATTAAGAATTGTGAGTCGTTTTGGGAAGAATCTGTTTATCCGAGCCCATCGACGGATAACATGAAGATGATCACACTGATGTCTTTCAAGATTTTCCTGATATTTAATATTTTATGTTATTTTTTTACGGGGAGACAGGTTTTTTCGGCTGAGGTTTTTTCCCCTGGCTGTATAGTATCGTATGATACTAGTGATGATATAGTATCTTATGATTCTATAGTATCATACGAAGAATGATATGGTACCCCGTTCTTTTTTTACCTCAGCTTAGGTACTTTTTGTTTCAACATTTTTTATATTATTTCAGCTCTCTTTTTCATAAGAATATATTTTACTGTAACACTAATTTTCCAGTAGATCAGATCATTTAGGTAAATCTGTGACGCTCACTATGCGATGAGTGATTTTTTTTGGCAGAAAACTCCTGAAATTGTCTCCATACTGTAGTTTTTGACTTTTTTGTATTCGTTGGCGTAAGATTGTCCATATTCTCATCAATATCTACAGCAGAAGCTTTTCCATATCGCGACATTGCGATAATGTGATATCTACTGATAGTGAAACAATACGATTTTATTGATTCATGAAATATTCTTGTAACATCCAACTCTTTCATTGAGAATGAATCGATAGTTTTCGACAAATCTGCTCTTTGCATGTTAAACAAAAAAAAAAGGACTCGAACGCTACGCGCAGTTGTTCTCTTCTTCATCTTAACTTGAACTTTCCCAAAAATTATCGATAATTTTCATTGCACTAGCTAAATTACTACTCAAATTTTATGAATTTCCTCAACCTGCGTATAACTGAAACTATACAGAAGCATCATAAATTGTGATATATAAATTTCGTCGTCAGACACGTCGAGGTTAATGTTTCATCCTACAACATATCAAGAACACATATCGTTATCAGGACGCCGACGTCGCATATATCGTCTCGATACCTCACCTCGCCAATTCATGGTAACTTACTCCTCAAAACCTCCTCGCTAGGATCCATACGCCGAACAAACTTCCCGCCAACTCCTAACACGAGCTGTCAAAATCCACCAAGAGGCATTCGTCAGGCAATCCCCGAAGGACGAATTTCCCATAATTACGGCCACCGCAAAGCGATCCGTACGTAATATATATATCCAACTTTATATCCATTTATGCAAACTAGTGCCGGTGAAAGGCAGAGCAAGAACACAATTAAGGAAAACATTTACGCCCTCTTACATCATTTCCGCCCAGGCTTAATCCGCGAATGCATGAAACAGGTATTATAATATCCTTTAGCCTGATGAGTTTTTCTTTAATCTCGCCGAGTACTAAATCTCCTCGGCGTTCTTTTTCTAAAATTTAATTTCGCACCCGTATGAATTTACTTCTGGGGTTATGGGAAGGACGCGAGATGGCGCTAAGTTATTGTCGAATTTAAAACCGTACCAACGGCTTAATCTGGTTGGCTTTCGTATTCTTCGAGAATGTAGCTGATGTGTTTCTGGCTTTCGAAAGAACACGGTCCTACATGAAGAGGAAGAGTTATTTCTTCCCAGGTTAGGATGGGTTAGGTTATGGGTTTCGACTCTTTGACGTAGACACGAAAAATAGGAGTGACCATGGCTGAATCTGCTTCTCCCTCTGAGACTGGGACAGTCCAGGAGCCAGAAACAAGATACAGGTTAAGACTCCATTCAGAGTACTAAAACTATATTGGAAACCTCGAATCTTCGGATGAGATGACCCAACGAGTATTATCAGTACTTTGCCGATACCGAACTCTCATAGCTCTATCGTCGAAGAAGCCAGAACCATTGCATCTCTACCAATAACTTGAATGAGAGAAGATAGAGATTTATCCAAGACCTCGCTGGAGATCTTCCCATGACCCTATTTCCGTGACCAACACGTGGAGACATACCAACCAGGTAACTGAAGAGGGTTTTTTGGTTGGTTAAAGTCCAACACTTGCTGCCACCTTCAGAAATTGCACGGCTAGGCTATTGAGCTTCTTCTCTACCTCAAGGCCACGAGAAAAAAAAAAGTATGTTAGGTTTACCCAGCTTTCTTGGAAGAGTAAAGACGTAGATTCAAACTGTACCACCTAGGAATGACTGCACTATTGTTGACACCAGTGCGTTAACACTTTCAAGAATCAGTTGGACATTTTTCCTGGTCAAATTTCGTTCACTGTTTACTCCCAATGTTTTTGATATCAAATAGTTTCAGGCTTTCAAGACCAGATATACTGACATTAAGAGAGTCTTCCGGGCTTATTGGTCGTGGTCTATTAGAAATTATTTCACCTAACATTTCGCTCACAACTGCGGTAGGCATCTTCAGTGAATTTCCGAAAGTGATGCTGAATTCGATCCGTTGGCCCAACTTATACCCTGATCATTTGTGGGAGAAGGTAGTGGGTTTACGCGTGATGTTGATTGGTCTATCGCTCCCACTTCATATTGGCTTCATTTTGGTCTTTTACAATACCGGCAACCATGTGCCATGTACCAAAGGAGTTTCATCCCTTCTGTTAATGTTGTTCTTATGTTTATATATCTCAATGGCTTCCATGTTTATCCTAAGATAGAAATTTGTGAGGTTCGAAATAGCCTCTGCCTTGGAGAAAACAATATTGTGTCCATCTGTTAAATCATATTTCACTAGTGCGGATTTCTCCGTCTGATTGAGTCGACAGAATCGTTCATGCTCCTTAATTCTCGTGTTTATACTTCGTTTCGTTGTACCAATGTAGACTTTGCCGCAGTCACAAGGTATCCTGTAAATACCGGGTGGGTCGACTTTGTCGCGTTTCCTTTGTCAGCTGGAAGGATCACAATGAATGTATCATCATTGAGACTCTTTTTGGCTTGGTGTTACCTGAAATTTATATTATTTCTTGGAGGTTTAGCCTTCCTGATGATTCTTGAGGCTTCAGTCTCCACTTCTTCAGCCGTAGCCTCAGGTAAGGATCAAATTGCCGCCTCAATATTGGCTATTATATTCTCTACAGGAATTTGTTTAGTTCGAATGGAGAAATTGTTCCCCTTTTCAAGGATGGATTTCTCCTCTTGTGTTAATGTCCTCTCGGACAAGTAAACAATAGTTTTTTTCCTGTTCGGAACTGAAGAAACAGATAATTCCTTCAACTGTGAGAATTTATTTTTGAGGCGTATAGTATTACTCTACATTCGCCCCTCCATGGAAGCGAAGTATCAATACGAGAATCAAGGAGCATGCACGATGCTGTCGACTCAATCAGGCAGAAAAATCCGCATTACCTGAACATGCTCTCACAATATTGTTTTCTCAAAGGCAGAGGCTATTTCGAACATCAAAAGTTTCTATCCTAGGATGATAATGGAAGCCATTGAGATATATAAACATAAGAATAATATGAACAGAAGGAAAGAAACTCCTTTGGTACATAGCCCGGAAGACTCTCTTGGGTTGCGTTCATAAACTTACTCAGAGTAAGCTCCCCTTACTCTGAAGCGTTCACAAACTTGCTTTGTCTTCCTCGGAGTATACTCTGTGAGCGTTCATAAACTTCCTCTGAGTAAGCTCTGCATACTCTGCTATTTGGGAAAGTAAACACATACTCTGACAGTTGTGACGTATGATTTTCATTCTGTCCTGCTCCCGCAGACTTTTTGAAACTTGAATATTATTCGAATAAGTATTTATTTCTGGTTTTGTTTCATTTCAATAACGAAATACGAAACAATTAATTTTTCAAGTGAAACAACTATTCTGTGAAATAAAGAAATATTGGAAAGAATTACTTTAATGATTAATAAATTTAATGAAATTGCTAGCAGTGAATTAACGAAGCTCAAAGTGGACTTTACCAAGAGATGATGGTAAAGAAAAAAAAGAGTTTTTCCCTGTATTGCAGAACTTAGAGTTCAAGTTCAAATAAATCGAGACATGAAAAGTCCGACAATAACTGTTTTTTGTACCTGATTTGGAATCTACGTTGATATTTTGTTATATTCGAGAGTTTAGATCTGTCAAGATTCATTCATATTCTGCTTTATTTTTCATACAATATTTTTTTAACTTCTTTTTGTTAGCTTCCTCAAATGAAACTAGTTTTTGTTACGAAGTATTTAGTTTTTTTTCTGGCGTAGAGTCAATAAAACAACAAAACATGTAATAACATTTTAAATTTTCTGCTTGCAAGAGAAGATTATAGACAATAATATCCTTTTTCATTCTTTCTGTCTCATTAAAAGAAATTCGAAGTCCTGGGAACATTTATCAGTTTCCTCACAATCATCAAAAAAACACGGTTGTGCTCTGCTTTTCAAATAAAAGAAAAATTGACTATACTGCGAAGACACAACTAAAAATGTACGATTAGAGAGAACTTTTTTCTTAAACTTCTATTATTCATTCATGATAGCAACAATTCAATATAAAAATGATATATAAAAAATGTATATGATGCAAAAGTATTATTCATAACCTATACACATGTTTGAATTTTGAATGACATTTGTCAGAGTAAGTTTGTGAACGACGAGTGTGGAGTAAAGACCGAAGTATATTTCTGATCATATGGCCATACTCTTACTCTACTCTCTGAGTAAGTTTGTGAACGCTGCCCTGATGTCAATATATCCGGTCGTGAAAGCCTGAAACAACTTTGTTATGTCTTTCGGGAATAACTCAGACAGTTAAGTTAAGCGATTGCTCGATGGGAACTAGTGTGAGCAAAGATGTTAGCAAAATTGTCACATTTTTTATTTCGATTAAAATAACCGCACATTCAACACTTCCTAGAAAAGTGCTTAGAGCTTAGTGCTCGAAATAGGTATCGAATTACTTTCACGAGGTACTTACTAGTCCGGAACTTAGTACTTAGTGCTCGCGACTAGGGAGCCATTTTTCGCAGTTATTAGTGCTTAGTGCTCGAAGCACTAATATTCAGTGAACGGCACAGTTATGATTTCCACGAAATCCCAAAACATAACTTCATACAGCTAAAAGACAAGTTCAGTTTTGAACAACACCAAGTTATTCCAATTTTTCGAATAGTTTCCCTTCGCACCAACTTCCGGAGAGATGAGGCGTTCAAATCGGAAAGAAATGAGCCGAAATAACAGCGGATCCCACAAATGGCCCAGGATCCGAGCGAAAGGAAAGACGAAGACTGGATTACTTAAGATAAGGTGATTGCTGTGCTCGATTATAGATTTCCCGGCATCCAACACCCCCAGAATCCCTTCCGTATCTCCGGCAGATTAAGCGACCCGAAATTAGTCAAGCAACAAAAAAGTGCACTTACCAAATTGAATAAAAAAAGCAATTTTGCGGTTTTGAGCGGACGGACATTTTCACTCGTAGTAAACCAGGGCGAATGCATGGAGATTATATCGGGGGTGCTTTCGGCTCCGAGACGAGGGTGGAAGTAAGAAAGGGTGGATTTGGCTGAGATATTCTCGTGTGTCTACGTTGGAGGGGTTGTATAGATACGGTTCTATTGTGTGGTTGGATGATACGTATGACTTTCGAATGTTTCGAAGACGTCGTAATGAAGAATGTTCACACTTTTAAATTTTCAGGAAATTCCTATTCTCCGCAGAAAATGGAAATATTCTGAAAAAATTATTTGGATTAGTCAAATTTCGCACGATTTATAAACATAAGGACTCGGCTCAGTTGGACACTACTTGGAGTTTTCAACTGAAAAAAAAACAGTGACTGCACATACATATAGGTAATACTATCTCAAACTCGCCGCTCCGCTTGCGTAATATTTCAATTTAAAGCGGTACTGATTGGTCCTGAACACACGTGACTACGTTACAAAGTGTTTCGCTAATTTCTTGCTCAAATTCGTTCAACCTGTGGTAACTTTTGAAGTATCCATTACAAAACTATTACTGTGATCATTTCTCATCAGGAATAAATACCGCAGATAACAGTTATATTCATTTTTATATTTATTCATTTCATGTCATTTGGGAGCCCTCTTGAGATTGAACAGTATCTCGACTTGAACTGAAAATGTTGAAAATTGGTTGTCCTCAGCAGTTCGACATATGCCGTCGCGGACTTTTTATAGAACTTTTTGAGCACTACAAAATTGTCTCTGACATTTATGGTTTACCCCGCGTCGGCCGTAAAAGCCTGAAAAAACTGGGTTAATTACTGACTTTTTCATTAAAACTCAATCATTTTTCTCATTTATTCGTGGAATAGGAATGAATCCTACATGAAAACCCCCCAAAATAAATTCTCTACAATATAGTGAAAGTCTCATCAAAATTGGTCATCTGATTCCTGAGTCCATAGAGGACAAACTTACACACGGACATTCACATTTATACTATTTGTATAGAGTAGTATATACAGGGTGTACCAAGTTCGACGGCCTATTAGGCGTTTCTGGAGAACTGGACCTATTTGAAATCTGAAAATTGGGATTGTATTATTGTTTGACATTATCTACCGATATTAGTATATTCTAAAACAAGTTGCAGAATGAGCTCCTATTCCAACACGAATGCGAAGTTCGAAAACGAGCGACGAAGGAGCGAGTTTTCGATAGCATGAATGTTGGAATTGCCTTCTGCAACGAGTATTAGACGGTATTTTCTCTATTTCAGTCAATTTTTGTGAAATACTCCCGAAATTCAAATGAAAATTCAGATTAGTGACTTTTGTTTTGTATCTTGGCAGTTGATGCGACATACTAAATTTGACAGATCACGGATTTTGAATTGATTTGATTCGAAACTTGATTCGATCGGAGGTCAGTACTGACAATCAGAAAACGAAAAATATAACTGAAAACAATGCTGTAATGAGTTTCATTACAGCACTACTTTTAGTACTGTAATGAATTCATTACGATACTGAAATAGAGAAAAAATATTGTTCGAGCCTGACCACTTTCAGTTATACAGGAAGTGAAAAAAAAAATTAAATTTTTTGTTTGTTTTTTTTTGTTTTCGAATTTGATAGGGAAGCAATTTTGAATACATTCGTACTAAAGTCGTTGCATTCGTAGAAACACTTTCCAAAATATCGAGAAAAAACTGAAGAAAAGAGGGAGATAAGTGTATTCGGTATTGTGTTTGTTATTCCTTACCTAGATATCGTAAGAACAAACTGTTTTCACGTTTCTGAAGGCGAAGAATGTGGAAATATTGTACATTTTTAGAATTTTGAAAAACCCGCCATAGGGTGTTCCAAATGTTGGTTCATTAAATTGGGATCATGATTGACCCATTACTTTCGTTTTTCAAATAAGAATCCTATTTTCTTATGATTGCGTTGGAATGTGCGAAGAAAAATGATGATAATGCTCCTAAATTTAATAATTCTTGAGATATTCAGGATTTCCTGATTTCATGTCGTACGTACCGTTTAATTCATAGAATCTGTTTCATATCAACAATGACCTTGGTCATAGAAGATCAATTACTCAAATAACTCATAAGTGACTTCCTCTATTCTGAATTCATTTATCATTGTTGATGTAAAACAGATTTCATGAATAAAAAACAGGAAATCCTAAATAATTCAAGAATTAGCAATTCCCAGAGCATGAACATGTTGGAACATTATCATCATTTTTCTTCGCAGAATCCAACGCAATCATAAAAAAATAGGGTCCTTATTTGAAAAACGAAAGTTAAGAGCCAATTTTGATCCCAATTTTTGAACCAACATTTGGAACACCCTGTGACGGGTTATTCAAAATTCTGAAATTGTACAATATTTCCAAAGTCTTCGCCTTCAAAAATGTAAAAACAGTTTGTGCTTACGATATCTAGGTTAGGAATAACAAACATAATACCAAATACACTTATCTCTCTTTTTTCTTCAGTTTTTTCTCGATATTTTGGAAAGTATTTCGACGAATGCGATTTTAATACGAATGTATTCGGAATTGCATACACTATCAAATTCGAAAACAAAAAAATAAAACAAAAAAAAATTTGAAATTTTGAAAGTGCTCAGGCTCCAAGAATATTTTAAATCGGTAGATAATGTCAAACAATAATATAATCCCAATATTCAGATTTCAAATAGGTTAAGTTCTCCAGAAACGCCTAATAGCAGTCGAACTTGGTACACCTGTAGATATGCAGGGAGTTTCAAAAAAATGTGACACCCTCTCCGGGGTGGATAGAAAACTGAAAAATAAATGGGAGTTTGTTCAGTAAAAAATTTTCCTAACGCCATTTTTCGGGGACAAAAGCAAAGAAACAAAAGAATATAAAATTTAAAAACATTATTCTGGAACTTTTTTTGTTATGTCAGTGAGTTTTATGCATTTGAGTAATCACTCAATCTCGGTACAGGGTATTCCAAATTGCTTGATTTTGGCTGTTTCTGGTACTACTAGACTAGATAGGTAAAAACGTTGAAAGGAGTCCTATGCTCGATTTCCGCGAAAACACCAATAGTGAAAACCGGTATCTTCATTTGTTTTGAAGATATAACAACATTTTGAAATTTTTTCGATTTTGAAGATGTGCCATAACTTTTTCATTGTCGAAAATATCTGAAAAAGATAAAAACTTTCAGCAAGCACTTTTTATTGAGAATGAGACATTACTATAAATTTTTTTATGATATAAGATGAAATAAATTCGTTCGTATCCAATATAAAAAAGTGTTTTTTTTCTACGAGGAAAAAAATTGAATATAGTTTCTTACTTCAGGTGAAGAAGTGCTTCTAGAAGTTTTAATCGTTTTCAGATATTTTCGTTAATGAATAATGAAAGAGTTATGGCACATTTCCGAAATCGAAATAAAAAAAAAATTAAGATATCGTGAAACGGTTTTCACCAATGGTATTATCTCGAAAATCGAGCTCAGGACACCTCACGAAGTTTTTACCTATCTATTCCAGAAGTACCTAAAACAGTCCGAATCAAGAAATTTATGAGTTCCGAAGTACTTATATACTGGAAAATTCCTCATGTGAAATTCACCATCAATATTTCCCATCTGGATGGATCGGACGTCGAATCGGAAAATTCCCTCGGAACATCAGCCCCCCTCCACCCCCCAGAAAGCCGAAATCTCCCATCGCACCGACTCACCCGTCGGTTATTATTTATCGAAAGCCCTCGATAAGAAAACGAATAAAAGGAAAACATAATGAGCGCGGAAAAGTGCGATATTATCGGCTCATCCGGCCATCCCAACCTCGGCCCGATAAGGCTCTTCGGAGGAGGCGTTGACGTTTCATTAATTTAACGCATCCAGGCGGCTATGAAATTCCCACTGACAAGATATTATTGCAGGAGCAGAAGGCAATTAAACGGATACTTTTCTTAATTAGTTTTGAGTTTCACACGATGGCGTATCTGAATATTAATACGGAATTTCGCCGGCACTGGTTCTTTTCGAGGCTCTCGTTGTGCGCCCGATGGATTATGGGGGGTGAGGCGTCAGGTTGAGGGAGATTTGTCGTCTTTCTGGGAGATGAAGAGGGAATTTATATCTCTTTCGATTCGGGGCAATTTCATTATCAACTCTGGTAAGAAAAACGGTTGGAATCGTCGTTTCATGAAGACTGCGTCGTGACTGTCAATGCACCCCTGCCATAAATTGAAGAATATATGTTGAAGAATAGATAAAATACACACAAAATTCTCACAAAACCGAAAGAATTTTGGGAATGAAGAATTCAAAATATACCCTGACAAAAAGCAACTGCTCAAATAAAAAGACTCAAAAATAACTGCCTGTAGCGGTAAGTGGTACTTGAGATAGATAGAAAGATCTTAGGGACGCTTGCCACTACCACAGCCATCTTAAACACATAGCCGTGAATAAAATGTGGCAACGCAGCAAATGAAGGATCCGTAAGGCCGACTGGGAATTCGGACGGCCGCAGTAAATTCGTTATAATAGGAGCGCGATTTCCAAATATATTTCAATTAATTGTCGAATAGTCGATATGGAATATTTTAAATTCAATCAAATACCTAGAGGCAACAATACTAAATCCTACTTGACCAATGAATTGGTTTGATTCATCATTTTTATTATATCCGGTGGACATCAATTGAAAGAAATTATTTGATCTGTATAGAAGCACAAGAACTTAATGATTATCAATGTATTTTGACAATACAGTACATTTCATATCCAATTTGGTGTTCAGCAAGAACCAAAGAGAAGGTGAATGGTCATCTCATGCCACAAAATTTTGTATTTGAATCAATGTAATCAACATAATAGGTGAATCTGAGAAAAACTTGAGATCCAAATCATTTTAATAACTTCATGTACAAAATTTAATAACAGAACTCAAATAAATTCTCTGAACTTAATAACCATAGCTGAAGAAATAAACATAAATAATTAGGGGAGATTGAGAATATAGAATAAATGTCAAAACTATGCTACATAATGAATATTTCGGTTTTTTTACTTATAATTTGTCACATTTTATCCGCCACCATCTGGAATGTCAGAGTTTCTCAAAATTTTCATTCGCTTCCCCTTACAAAAATGTTTCTAATAAATATAAAGATTTGTTCAATTTATACAATTCAGCATCCGGACCTTCCAAACCTCGTTCATCTACATAATATTTATACCGAGAATGTTCATTTGTAAGTTCTCTCCAAAATGTAATGAAAAAGTAGATTTTGTTGTCGAGTTATTTTTTAGGTCATCATATTCTTTAATCAAATCCGAATTGAAAAAAACATTTATATCATTATTGTTTCAGTCAATCGTTCCATCTTTTCTAAACTGGGGATTAGTTCTCTGTTTGAGAATTTTTTTAGATGAATAAAACGGTAAATTTGGAAAAAATAAAGGAACTGTTTTTTCCTTGAGTTGTTGACGTCTCATTGGTTCCATCAGCTAATTAAACTTTATAAAAATATCAAGTTTCTTTCACAGGACACCAGATGAAAAATAAAATTTCACTTCATTCACACACACAGAATTTTTCTTTTGGGCACAATTCACAAATAATATGACCATTTCTTTCCAACCTGGAGCCAGGACAAATGCCATGAATTCTCCAAATTCTTAGTTCTTGAAATATTCGAACTTGCTGCAGACACTGCTCGTTTGTGTTCAACTGTTTTTATGTGGGTTTCAATGTCGCTTTTTCCACTTTTGCAATAAGAAATGTATTTTCACATTTCGTGAACTGGTTTTGTGTGATGACTAACTAGGACTTATGCCCGAAATTCAATACTGTATTGGTAAAATCAGTAGGAACGGTCACCATTAATTCACAAACAACAAGGCGTCCACAAATGGCGTCAGAAAATTCTCGGCCTTCCGCTGCGTTGCCACATCTCAGCTGTTCGCGGCTTGTTAATTGAAGGAGGCTATGCCACTATACTGAATTCGGAACTAGATTGAGTACTGAGTCACAAATCAGATGCGATCTCACTTATTTCGATCATGGCATAGAGTTTGTGAAATGAGGACTTGTGAAGTTGAAGAGTGTTGTAACGGTATGATTTACCGATTTCAAATTTCGGGAATTTCCAGATCGTCTCGGATCGGGTATAAGCCAAGGAACTCGATTTCCTGTGCGGACAGTGACGTGAGTACCTTGGCGAGTGACTAACGAATAGTTTCTCTCTGATATCCCGCTATTCTTGCACTGCACCTGAAGAGGCCGTGGTTTGTCCTCTTATTCTCGAGTGAACTAATTTAACTGTGACGATTGATAAGTATCGGTGAGTACGAAGTTGATCAGACAACCATATACTATCTTTGCTAATGGTTCGTATATTTCATGTGAGGTGAGACACGCTTGGGTTCCGCCATTTTGAGGATCGTGTGACTTTCCATCTGATTTTCTTCAATCATCTGACGAATCAACCTTCCTTCTAGATCAGTTCACCTATGCTATAATTGATTAATTGAATTTGAACATTTCACAGTTCCGTGACCATCTGATTTTCAATTTCTCGATTTATCTGTGCCAGTGTTTCAGTGAATACGTGGTCATTTTTCCTTTCTTGAACTTTCTTTATGTAAGCTAAGATTATCAGAGATCTCCGGGAATTGTGGAAGCTTGCCGATAAAAAAAATGATGCGAGTTTTTTTTTTATAGCCTCTTTGGAAGGAGCTAAACCTCCGGCATCTCTTTGGCGGGAACCAAACCTCCGACACATCTTTGGAGGGAACTGAGCCTCCGGCATCTTTTTGGAGGGACCTAAACCTTCAGTACCTTTTTGAGGAAGTTAAACTTTCAACTACTTTTCGGAAGGAGCCAATCCTTCAATACCTTTTGGAAGTGTTCAAGCCTTCAGCACCTGCACCTTGAGGGAAATAAGGCTCTCAACGCTTCTCTTTGGAGGAAATACAACCTACAACCTTCACCTCCTGCAATGCCATTCTTTCTTGAAGAACTACAACGGTCAAATCTCTAGTAAGAAATTCCAATTAGATGTCCGGTGAAAAACAATGCATTTCAGTCAGCTTTTGAAATCCTATTCACAGAATACAAAATTGATCACAGCAATTCCCATTTTCTCCTGAAAACCTTTGACAACATAATGAAGAGCCTTGTAGACTTCATACAATCTTAAAGAGAATCAATCCTTTTGATATTTCGACACGAAAATTCAATCCAATGAAGTATTGGTTACTTATAATGAATCTTTAACACGAACATATTTTCTGGTGAAGATTTCTGGAAATTCCTTCACTTTCGATTCTGTTAGAAGAATGTTCCTTTATTGAATCGAAAAAGACAATTTACTCTTCATCACCATCCTACCAGTTCTCACTGAGAAACGACAATGCCAATACCGAATAACTGATGAAACCAAATGAAAAAATTGACTTTATCATTTTTATGGGCGCTCCCTGAAGGGAAACAGGGATACAGAAGAATCACGAGGGAACACTAAACCAATTTGAAATGTCCCTCTTCATGAACTTCTTCGAAACTCCGAAAAAATTGCATTGTTGAAGTGCCGAGAAACGGATAATGTGCGCATTGTTTGTTATTCCATTGGCTGAACGGGATTTCCCGAGCCAATCGGAAAATGCGGTGGAAAATTGTTCGGGGAGAAGCAACTGGAGATCCCTGAAAGCACACGAAAATATCCGGTGAATTATCGGACATTATTTGTACGGAGGAATGTGATGATGCAATTAATCATAAAAAAAAATTGAATAGGATGGACTGCGACAATTCCTACACCGAGATATAAAGTCACCTTTTGTATTGCTGATGTTAGGATATCTTCAGCTTGATAAGATTTGATTGACTTCACAGTAGTGTGATATTTTTCAATTCATTCTATCTGGAGAACGTTGAAAATTATGGTAAGTTGTAAAAAAATAAGCAAATATTATTTAACTTCTAGTGCATATTAATTTGTTTGGATGGATGTTTTTTTTCTGTTGAGTACCTCGAGGGATATTTTGTACCTCAAAGGTTCAAGTTTGAGGTTGAGATATTTCGTGATCTTCAGAATGTTACCAGTTCAATGTTCTTATTCTGTGAAAAATAAGTTTTTCTCCAACGATCAAAAAATATTGACATTTTCGTACTATTTTCAGGTGCAAAAGCCATCAATTCCCTTACCGTACAAAACTTTGCTCCTTGCTTAGCAACTTTTTTAATACTAGGATTAAGAACGCTACTTTTTATCCTTGGTCTGAAAGTTATTGCATTCGAGCTCTCTAATTGAAATTTGAAGAAAAAAACATTGTCTTTTACAAACTTGGTAAAACAAACTATATATTGTAGGTATTTATTTGTTTTTTGAAGTTATATTGAATGTACAATTCGAACAATTATTGCCAAAATTCACATCAACACTGAAATTATCACTGAAAATTCTCGAACAATTCAAAAGAATTTCATTAATGTTAGAACAACTCAAAATATTCCCCGTAACTGTTGATGAAACATTCGAGGAAATATCTTAAGAGGTACTAGTACCTTCTTTGTCAGGTTGCAATATTTTTCTGGCAGTATTCTCTTTGTTGATACGTGATTCTTCAATATGTCCTTCTGCTTCCGTACTCGATTTCAAACCTCCATGTCTTTCAAGCCAGTGAGGTCACCGTCACCATCAATAAGAAGTGTAGCAGATGTTCTTCTTAGCGAATGTCCAGTATACTTCTTCCAATTTTCTCACTTCAAAAATTTTGCAACTTCTTGCGGCACGGCACTAATTTTGTGAATACCAACAACCATTCTTTGAGACTTCCCATTAACATACTTCAAAAATAAACGACATTCCTGTATATTTGAAGGCCGTAGTGCAATATATTTTCGAAATAAACGAAAATAATTATCGCCTATAATGGTAAACAAACGAGGTTTCTTGTTTTTTGTCTGCAGAAATTTTACGATCAGAACCGAGTCAATATATTCAATGTCATCAATTTTCAAATGAACTAGTTCGTCACAACGCATAGCACCTCCAATTCCTAATACAAGAACATATTCCGTTCAGGAACCGATCCACTTCCTCCTTTGTAAAAACCCTAGACTTTTCAGGTATATATCCATCACTTTGCCCTCTTGACAATGCTCGTAATTTTGAATATTTACTAATATCCACCCCATTTTTGATATCCAGTGTGAATCGCAACATTAAATACTGTGACCAAAGAGTGGATGGCTTGACGGTCTTCGTTGAATTTGAGAAATACACCATAAAAACACTCTCTGCATAGTTTTGCACATTTTTTTCTTTCAACCAATCCATGAATCGCTGATATGCAAGTTCATAAACTTGGTGAGATTTGGGTGGCAAAAAATTTAGATACACTGCTTCGGCACTTTCCAATATATCCGCAGGTATATTTTCATCATGTTCGGGATTCATTTTGAAAGCAGCGTTAAAACTACTACAAAAATTATATGATTAGAACGTCTACTGACGTCTACTTGACAATCAATATTTACGAAGAAACCAGATATCCATGACTACCGACTTGCTATTGCTGTTATAAATAATTGGTGTTCAAATTTATAACCAAATCATAAACGATTTTTGAATAAAACAAATTGACTCGGTTGGACAAAAAATAGTATTTATCATACGGACTAAAATTGCCTATTTTTACTCGCAATTTTGCATTCTCATTGCACGTCTAATCCTTATAATATAATTTACTATTGTTCACGTAATGATTTGTTTAGAATGTTCATAGCTCTCACATTTTCCCATTTTCGTAATTCTCCCAAGAAATTTGATGAATTTTCGGGATAATATACACGGCACAAAACAGCATAAATGTAACACAAGTTTTTCCATTCATTTGTGAGCAGAAAAAACGAAATTGCAGGGCTATCTTTTTTTTATCAATTTCGATATTTCTTGAAATTAGACAGAGTTTCAGAAAAATCATTGCAATCCAATTATTCGAGAAGTGCTGGTCTCGCCCATTTTTTTCGTATTCTGAAATACACTGCGCAAAAAAATTAACGCACATTATGGAAATCTCAAATTTATACTACAACTAAAGGTGTTCTCAATGATAATTATTTTTATCAGAATTATGCATGCATATGTTATCCACTTTCAACTTTTTTTTTCAATTCAGATGTTTTTTCCCAGCAGGAATAAAAAAAATGATATTATCAGATTTTGAATGTATTGGCGAGAAGAAGGGTGGACATACACAAGAATTGCAGAAAGGTTTGAAGTTTCCCATACAAGTGTGTCCAGAATGTTACAGCGATTCAGGGAGACAGGAATGAATGTCCGAAGACCAGGACAGGGTAGACCACGGGTAACAACTGCCATTCAAGAACGTTACTTGAGAGTTTCTTCGTTGAGACAACGGTTTGCAACCGCGCGCCTCCTTCAAAATCAGCTTGAGCAAACTCATGACAATAAGAAATTGCCTCAGAGAATATGATTTAAGGCTTCGTGTCGCGGCAAGAGGCCCAGCTCTTACCCCAACCCATCGAAGGGCGCGTTTGGATTTTGCGAGAGAACATATCCATTGGGAAGAGACCGATTAGGTCTCTTCACAGATGAGTCTAGATTCTTCCTCTACCATTGTGATCGACGTTCCCTTGTATACAGACATGAAAGATATGCTCAGTGCTATTTCCTGAATACTACTGGTTTCGGGGGTGGATCGATTATGGTATGGGGTGGAATATCTTTGACTGCTCGCACAGACTTAGTGGTCGTTGATAATGGAGCTATGAATGCTGATAAGTATATAAGGAACATTCTTGAAGAGCATGTAGTGCCATTTGCCCCAAAGATTGGTAAAAATTTCATTTTTATGGACGATAATGCCAGACCCCATCGTGCGCGCATCGTTCAGGAGTACTTTGAAGAGGTTGAAGTCTCTCGAATGGAATGGCCAGCAAGAAGTCCAGATCTCAATCCGTTTGAGCAAGTTTGGGACAACCCCAATAGAAGGCTGAGAAGTTCAGAAAATCATCCAGCTACTCTTAATGACTTAGGAATCCAACTCGGAGAAATCTGGGAAGGATTAGACCAGAATATTTTAAGATCACTCATTTTGAGTATGAACCGTCGTTGCCGAGCTGTAATTAACGCAAGGGGTGGAAATACCAAGTATTAAATCACTTATCAGCATTTCAGTATTTTGAATATTGTTCATTTCTCTTCTTTCACATAAGATTCAGTGAAATCCTGAATTTTTCTTCCATTTTATGTGTCTTGTTTCATTCAAAACCTTCCCGAGAGAACATAAAAAATAAGTTATAAAGTCAATGTAGAGTTAACTTTCATTAAAATTGAGATTTTCAGAATATGCGTTAATTTTTTGGCGCAGTGTATCTCGAGAACAATATGAGATTCAGGAAAACTTTCAACAGTACAAAGCACCACAATCTTAGCACTATTTTTTTTCTAAATTCAAAAAGTGCTGGGAAAACGATTTGTGCTGAAGATGGCTGTGGAAATAGGGTTTTCGCTCGAGTTTCCTCCTGGGATCGAGAGTTGCGGCACGCCGAAGTCCCGTTAACGAACTGATGCCCGAAATCTTAAAAGGGACTTCCCTTCAAAGCAGTCTGCTCCATCATCTAGGGGAGACCCTACGCGACCCTTATACAGAGGTTTTCCGATAAAATACGCGAAATTTTTTCCGTTGGTTTTCGGTTCAGGACAGAAAGCGACTGTTTTTTTCGGAAATGAGGGTGAATTGACATCGATTTACAGGATGAATGCGATCAGTTATCTCCTTGTTCTTGTGACCCTGTTCTTCCAAGGTGAGTTTGATGTTTAGAGGTATCGGATATAAGATAAGACAATGCGTTTATGGGCATTAACCATTCGTTAGGGGGTCAGATGATTGAAATACTCGAATCCTGCTGAGTGTCGAGGACTCTAACGGATGAGAGGTAGACAAAATCTTGAAGAACACCGATAGGGTATTTTGAGGTTGTTTTTTCTCCAAGTCTCTGAAACAAAAAACTACAAGCAAAAACTGACTGGAAGAGAAAACCCTGAAAAAACTTTCACAAAAATGGAAAGACCCCTCATGAAATATTTCGAAAAACGCCGATAGAGAATAGGTTCCCTTTCAACCTGAACTTCCGAAAATTCGACGAAAGTCATAGTTCGAAAAGAAATACATACTAACTACTACTCATATTCGTTTCTGGGGAAGTGGTAACTTAATGGCAGATGCGGCATTCAATTTTCCAGTTAGCTTAGTGGGTTAACAGATCGGACCAGAAATTTTACGTTAGATAAAGTATTTGATGCTCGGAAATATTAACATTATTTTATAAACTTGACCAATCGAATGTCTGAATAATTTAAAAATTAGCACACTTTTCAAGAGACCATGACAATACAATTGCATCCAACATTTTTTTCAACAAATTATTCGAGAAATTTGGTGTATTTCAATGGATTTTTAAGCATTATAGATTGGGTTTCAGTACCTCTTCTTTTTGATTCTTATTCATGTTACGCAGATTTGGATATCATGAGAAATTATTTTTTTGAAGTGGCGTTTGTGCCCTTATGACGATAAAATCGAGATTTCATGTTCTCATTGAAACAATCATCAGAAATAAAGAAATTTGAGTTGCCTTTTCGGTTCTTCTTCAAAACTCGCACAACTTCGGTTTTAGTGGATTTCATCTTGTTTATTTATGAATTGTTTGTAATTTTTCTGTCATTATTCTGTATGTTTTGCAAAAATTCTACGAATAAACACACTATAAACATAATTTTTTTTTGTGCTGCTGAATATTGTAGCCTTGTTTGGTTTGAACAGCGTTCATGAAAAAAAAAATTGATGCCCTACTAAATTTTGTTATGAGGGCGAACACTGGTACTATTAGATCGTCACCTATTCCTTGGTTACCAGTCCTCTCAATTATTGTACCTTTCTGTATCTCAGAGAGACAAAAACTTCGAATTTGAAACAAGAGTAAATTCTAAAACAAATTGCAGAATGGGCTTCTATTCCGACACGAATGTGGAATTCGAAAAAAAGTATTGGGATTTGCCTTGTGCAACGAGTATCAGAAGATATTTTGTGAAATACTCTCGAAATTCAAATGAAAATTCAGAATATTGACTTCTTTATTGTATCTTGGCAGTTGGCAAGACTTATGAAATTTGACAGATTACGGAATTTCAGTTGACGTGTGTTGAAAATTGATAAGATTGGGGGTCAGTACTGCCAACCACAAAACAAAAAATTTAACTGAAAACAATGCTGTAATGAGTTCATTATAGCACTACTTTTAATACTGTAATGAAATTACGATATTCAAGTAGAGGAATTTTATTTCTTTCCAAATGCATTTCCCATACTATGCTATTTTCCAGATGATGAAAACCCAAGATTGAAGTCGTGTGAAGTATTTTTTTTTCATTGTGGTAGAATTTTTCAATCAATATGAATGAAAAATGACAAGAAAATTTGAAAATCTGAATGAAATGCTTGCACTTCCTCCAAAACAGATCTGAAACCGAAAAAAAAAAAAGAACCTTCGTTTTTCCTTCTCACAAATGTGCGGGAAGATTTGAGCTACATTTGTGCTGATTTGTGCCGTAAATATTTTCACAAAATTCTTCAGAGTTCCCGTCAAATTACGAACATTAAAAAAAATTACCCCAGCTTTTTTTACCCACTACAATAATTTTATTCGAACGTGCCGCAATTGTGTCAACTTATGTCAGTCAGTTTTTCAGAAAAAGCAACAGATTTTCACTCATATGGAGAAAATAATTAGAATCTTCGGTCACTAGACAATTAATCTTAAGTATTCAGTGATTTTGTTTATTCCATACGATTTTGAAGATGCCTACCGCAGTTGTAGGAGAAACGATAAATAAAATTACTTACTTACAGTTTAGGTCTGGCCCCGGAACTGTTTCAGTCTCAGGGGAAAAGGCAAAGTCAACCATGGTCACTCCTGTTCTTTTCAGCGGTTCTAGCTTGCATGTTGTGATAACATCTTCTTTGCATACAACATTAGTGGTACTTGAACATTTCTTGAGGATTTTGGTTTCATAAACGGGGCAGAAGCTCTTTCAGATCAATTGAGGATTCTGGGGTAGGTTGATGATTGTCTAATCTTCTTTGGAGCATATCCCATGCATGTTCTATGCAATTCGAATGTTGATTTACTTCTTGGCATTTTCAGAGAACTCGTTTCAAATAGAAGCCGTTGATAAACTGACTCCATTTCAAAATAAGAACATTCATGAAGCACATGCAAAGAACCAAACTTCAGAAAAAAGGCGACCAGATTGACGAAATGTCTCATTCTGATTTTTATTGGATCGATTCAAGTTGTTATTGAGTTTTAATAGTAGATATTATATATAGTATTATTTCCTTACGAGCAAGGTAAGAGGGTTTTTACTGACAAATGGAGGATATAACTGACGAGCTGCAGGCGAGTCAGTTACCTCCTTGAGCCAGTAAAATCCGTTAATTTGCGTGTATTGTTTTATATTTGATTTATTTCTCATTTCTAGAAATGTAAGATAAATTCCAAAAAAATCTCAATAATTTCACGCAAATGTCGTAAGCTATGAAAGCATTGCCATGAACATGTCTTTTTATTTTCTTTACATTTGTTTTGGCGGAAGTGAAAATGAGTGTACCAAAAGAAATTATTGAGGCAGCCAGCAGTGTAGCACCAAATTATTTACCTGCAAAATCAGCTTCAAGGCACGAGCGAGAATACGACGACTTCAAAAAGTGGCAAAACAAAAATAGTGTGATTGGGGTAACTGAAGATGTTTTGTTGGTCTGAATCAACTATTAGCTAGATTCAGTCCTGATACTTTATGGACAAAATGGTTTATGCTGAAAAGCTGCTTGGAAATGAAAGAAAATGCCCCTGTTCGCAGGTTTGTTTTCCTCAAAAACTTTATTGAAAAATATTACGTTTAGTTGTCATTTACAGATTTCAAAAGGTAATAGCGTTTTTGAAACGAAAAAAATGAGCAATATACGCCAAATAAGGCCAACGTATTAAGTATAGAAGAAGCTGAACATTTTCTTTCACATGCTCTTGATGAAAATAGTCCTGGCGAAAATAGTAACAATATTTGGGATTTTTGGATGTTGTCGATGGGACGAAATTCTCTCCTTAAATATGAATGATGTAGAAGATATAGAAAAATACGTGTTTGTGACATCGCGGCAAACAAAAAATTTAACAACAAAAAGATTCACCATAACCGATGATGGCTGCAGCTTCAAGCCCTGCATGTTATTCAGAAAATATGTAAATCTTCGTCCTCCTGGAACAGAAAGCCTAAGATTTTTTTTTGACATACCGACATGGAAAGTGCATTTCCCTTTATGCTGGCTAGCACACTATTAGTGATGTCCCAAAGCAAATAGCGAAATATTTAGGTTTGAAAGACCCAGAGTTATACACCGGCCACTCTTTTCGCAGAACTGGAGCCACTATGGTTGCGGATTCAGATGGAGATATTTTAGCACTAAAGCGTGCAGGAGGGTGGAAGAGCACCGAAATTGCGATGAGTTGTGTCAACAAAAAAATCGAAATGTCTAGCACATTATTTGGTAGTAAGGAGAGTACAAATGTTCTGCAGTCCTCGAGTTCAACAGTTTCTGAGTCAACAGATGGTTCATCATCATCAGTATCAACCCTTTCATCATCAAAAATTTGTGTTACTGGAAATAACAATTGTACCATGATTTTCAACATATAACGATATAACAACATATAACGATATAACAACATATAACGATAAAACAAAATTTTCTGATGTAAATAATACTACTAACTTGTTAAAATTTTGCAAGTAAACTGTAAGTTTTACAAGTTAGTGACATGATAAAATAAACTTTCTTGATTAATATTGCGTTTTTGGAAACTGACGTTTACAAATGAGAAACAAATAAATGATTTTACAGCGATTTTCCGAAATACTTCTCAAAACGATCGAATACGATATCCCTAACTCTTGTGGAGCAGTATGTTTCGTCTCGCATGTATGTAATGCGAAGCACATTACTCCTGTCGCTTTTAACAGCGGAAAAAGACGTAGGGGCAGCTTCAGGTGTAAATCCGACCAGATCCTATCTCCTACTTGTCACCGAAGTCTCGTAAAACGGAAAATTCAAATGAACCAATAAGAGTGGCTTAACGAACTCCGAAATAAATTAGAATGGAAAACCGTGTTCGTGTTAGAGGAGAGTTATTGCGCGGCGAGCTTTATCTGTTGTAATACGGCCTTAAACACGATAGTCTTGAAAGGCAAATGTACCGGAAGACGGATATCTTTGTGCATGCTTAATTGCCGTTTGTGCGGCCCTCCGCTTCTGGCGCGGACCATCCGTGACGCTGATGGACTGTTAACAGTGGCGAAACGTGGCCATAACTAAGGCCAACCTGTTCTTGATCAGATAATATGGATGGCGGTCTTTATTCATTCCAGCGTTGGCTGAGGTTCGAAGCAGGGCACAGACATTTAACTGATATACCAGTATAAAGATCAGTTAACATATCGAAATCCCAAATCGAAGATATGAAGTTGAAATTACATACATTTTTGGACGATAGAACGAATTTTGTTAGTTACCGCGTTTGTTGCCAGATCGGTAGATCATTTTTACTAGTTGCTAAGGTAAACAGAACGGTAAGTGAATCACTTACCGTTCAGCGTACGTTAAGTGAAAATGACTGAATATTCTTTGAAATAATGAAATAACACGAACAATTTGAATTCAGTTCATTTAATATTGAAAGTAAAAGTACAATTTTTACATTTGCTGATGGAAATACCACTGGATTGAGTAGTAGCCGAATTCAAACATCTGCTGAATTCAACATTTTCCAGGGAATCCTCAATGAATGATATATTGGGAATTTCGTAAAGCTAAAGTAGTAGCAATTTTGAAACGTGGAAGAAATTCTTCTGATCCGAGTAGTTACCGTCCTATAAGTTTATTGAGCGTTCATTACAAAATTTAAGAGAGATTAATTCTATTAAGAATAGACTCAACTATTGAAGAATCATTACAGATTTCTCAAGGGGTTTCAGGAAAAATAGGAATTGTTGTGATCAGGTTCTTAGCCTCACCACATTTATTGAATCGGGGTTCAATGAAAACTTTGAAACAGGGACAGCGTTTGTGGATTTATCAGCTGCATATGATACAGTATGGAAAGATAGATTAATTTATAAATTCTATAATCATTTAAAATGTGAAAAAATGAATAGACTATTGGAAAATATGTTATCCGACAGAATGTTTCGAGTTTTTGTTGATAATAATAGTAGTATTTTCGAAACTTGAATAATGGCCTTCCACAAGGTTCAGTTTTAGCAGCACCTCTTCTATTCAATTTATAATTGTGTGACATTCCAACTACTTCTTCGGAAAAATTTATTCATGGTGATGATTTTCCACTGGCTTTTCATCATTCTAATTTTCAAATAATAGAAAGTACCCTTTCCACAGATTTCGATATAATGGGCAATTATTTTTTGAAGTGGCGTTTGTACCCGAAAGAAAATAAAACCGAGGTTTCGTGTTTTCATTTGAATAATCATCAGAAATATAGAAAATTGAGTGTAACTTTCGGTTCTTCTTCCTTAAAACATAATTTCAATCCTAGATACCTGCGAATCAAACCTGATTCCTCTCTAAATTTCAACGCCCATTTAGATGATCTGCGTTTGAAGCTTAACCCTGCGTCCGACAGGTGAAATTCCGTAACATTGGAAGACAGGTGGGGTGTATGAAACCCCAATCATATTTTTTCGCTGAAATTTTTGTTTTTGCCATTTTGTGATGTTTGTGACTGGATTTGTATTCTGTGATATCTCTTTTTCAAAAATAAAGTTCTAATTGTTAGCACAACTTAAAAAATAATATTATATCTCTAGTTCTCAGAACAAAAGGGTTTTCTCGAATGAAAAAATCAAAGATTTCTTCAAAGACCTTTATTAGACGTAAAATATCAAAATAAAAACTCAACAACTGATTCATACTATTCATAAAACATCAGAAAATGATAATATCGAAAATTCGTATAAAAAAAAACAAGTGAAAAAAAGTTATGGTTCATCAACTTCTGCTATTCCTACACAGGTTTCGCAGTACATTTTCGCGTGTTCCAAGCATATAAATTTATTGCATGTGTCACAAGTGTATTTTGTCTTGCGCTCACGGGCACGAGAGCAATCTTGACACCTTCCTTGACCATTTGGTTTATGTTTTTTGTTAGGTGGCTCTGAAGTTTCGTTCCTTATCCGGCAGATTGCCATCCTTAGTTCTCGAGGAATCCTTCCGTTTATCATTCTATACTGTTGATAATCACTTATCAATTTGAAACCAAGTTGCATCAGGAATTCACTTCTTTTTATTATTTTTCCACCATTATTTTCTCTGTGAATAACCTGGGAGTTTATACCAGCAGTATTCAGAATGGAAAAAAATATAACCAAAGGCCTACAATATCGTCGGCATCTTGTTCAAAATCACAATCACATTGGGAATCACTACCAATGCTCACATTATCCTGAGTTTCTTCATCATCAGATCCATCAACTTCATCATCACTTCTTGTTTCATCCCATAAAGCCTGAAGTCGCGCTATTTCTTTCTCGTAGTCCCCCATTTTTTTTTAATGGAAAGCACAGTATGTATGTATGTCTTTTGAAAATAATTCGGTTCAGCTGACAAAATATTATTATCGTAAAACCCAAAGAAACTATATGCTCAATTTTTTTTATAGGTGTACAGTTTTAAAACTTATCCAGACAGGTGGGGTTTGGTGCACCCCAGAGGATTAAAAAAACGCGTCCGATTTAAATACACGCCTAACGACTACTGATTTGATATGTAAATATGAGGGAGGGGACTATAGAAGGAAGCTACTGAAAATCTCCGCTACTGAAACGCCAATTTCATAAAGATACAGGCACTTTCCGATGGCTGGGGTTTGTCACACCCCTCATGTCGGACGCAGGGTTAAAACTGGAATCAATATTCTTCAGAAACTAGCTGGTTCCTCATGGAGCGCTGATGCAACAATAAGTACGGTTCTTTCTGCTGCTGCATATTGTTGCCCTGTCTGGTTGAACAGTGTTCATGTAGAAAAAATTGATGCCCAACTAATTTTTTCTATGAGAATTATTACTGGTACTATCAAGTCTACACCTACTTCTTGGTTAACAATCCTCTTAAATATTGTCCCTCCCCATATTCGCAGAAAGACAACATCTTTGAATTTTTGGAACAAATTCAATTCCTTTCCAAATTCATTTCCCATACTCACCCATATTCCAGATAATAAGGTCCCCGGATTGAAGTCGCTTAAACCTTTTTGGTAAAAATTTTCTAATTGATGTGAACATAAGCGACAGAGAAATTTGGCAATCTGAATGGAATGTATTCAATTTTTTCAATAAAGATCTTATTTCTAATCCTTCCATTTGAGTTCCTGGTTTTGACTCTACCAGGAGAATATGGTCTATTCTAAATCGCATAAGAACAGGCCATGGACGATGCAACATCATGCTCTTCCGATGAAATTCGGTTGAGAGCCCTAGTTGTGAGTGTGGGGAAAATGAGGAAACTATAGAGCATAAATTCACAAATGCTGTCCCTGTTTTTAAGTTTTTATTGAACTCTGATTTAATAACTGTGGTGAGGATAAGAACCTCATCGCAACCATTCCTATTTTTCCTGAAACCGCCCTGACAGTTCTGTAATGATTCTTCAATAGTTGATTCTATTCTAAATAAAATCAAACTCTCTGAAGTTTTGAAAGGGACGCTCAATAAACTAATAGGACCTTAACTACTCGGATCAGAAAATTTTTTTCCACGTTTCAAAATTGATACTACTTTAGCTCTGCGAAATTCGGTCGGAAAATTTCCGGAATTCAATATATCATTATGAAAAGATAATAACCATAGTAGGGCTTTTTTTCCTGAATGGTTGATGAATTCTGGATAAATTTCATCAAAACAGGCTGCTTTTCTAGATTCTGCATATTTGATCACTGCAATTAATTCATCCATATTAAATGGGTTAGAAATAACATTCACGGTATGTTTTGATGATGAATTTATGTAATGATTCAACCTCTTTCAAATTCACTTAGATGGCGATAAATTCTGGGTACACATGCTCTAGGAATTTTGACAACAACCAAACATCATCTTTGGATCTCCTCGGTCTAAAATTTAAAAAAAGTGCAAAAAACAACGCCCATATAAAAGTAACAAAAAATGCTTGCACGAAAAATCATTCACAATTTTTTTCTCTAAATTTTAACAATTTACGTACTTTATACTATCCAAGTTTCACCAAAATAAAATTTGAAATTTAAACAGCTTCTTCTGGGTTTTGCAGTTTCTTCGCCAGCTAGTATATTCAGCAAATCCATGAATCAGCTTTTTTATTCGTCGGTCGAGTGTCAAGTATCTTTGGCCATACCCCACCAACAATAATCCGCAGAACAATGCATTCCAACGTTGGCTAACGGATCCAATGCGAATATCATGGAGGCCAACATCCGCAGTCATTTAATTTCGAAATCCCTGATTGAGTCCGTCCGCTGGCTCGAATTTTAGCGCAAATTCCTTCAGCTAATTTCCCCTGATGGCAGAAGCCAATATTAATTTGAGCAACAAGATATTTAAACGTTCCGTGAATAATCGACAACCTCAATTCTGCCGGCGTTCATGCGGTTAAACTGATTCTACCTAGGCGGAGTTGGGGGGCTAGTTGAACGAACAATTCACATTTTTGATTCGATTTCGGTAGTAGTTTTGGTGAATTATTCGAATCACATCGTTGTCAATCATAAAGGGTTAGCTAGACTGCCAAAAATTTAAGTGGATGTGGGTGGTGATTGAATATTCAGGAAGGTTGCAAACATGATATGTATAGGAATGTAGGTTCTTCTCCAACCATAAAAAAATGTTGACATTTTTGTACTATTTTCAGGTGCTGAAGCCATCAATTCCCCCACCGTACATAAATTTGCTCGTTGCTTAGAAACACTTTTAATCCTAGGATCAAAACCGCTACTTTCAATCCTAGGACTGAAAGTAATTGCATTTGAGCTCTCTGATTAAAATTTGAAGAAAATAACATTGTCTCTTACAAACTTAGTGAAACAAACTTATTCGGCAACTATATATAGGTGTTTTTTTGTTATTTATAGTAATATTGAATGTACAATTGGAACAATTATTGATAAAATTCAAAGCACCACTGAAATTATCACTAACAATTTCCGAACAATTCAAAAAGTTTGCATTAATGTTATGTTGATGAAACATTCGAGGAAATATCTGAACAGATACTTGGACCTTTTTTTACAGGTTATTCATTATGCTTGTTTTCAATCCTCAGCATCGTACTGCATTATTTTTTGGGGGTACTTCTTCTGCAGAAAAAATTTTTGTTGTACAAAAATGGGCCTTACGCACAATTTTGGGAATGGGATATAGAGACTCATGTAGGAGCCTTTTCCAGAGTAATAATATGTTAACTATATATGGCCTTTACACATACAGACTTCTCCTTTTTTTCGAAAACAAAACCGTTATTGTGAGGAATGCCGAAACAGGAATAATATTAGACGAATGAATCCTTATATATAAAGAGAAGGTTGCTTTTTGACAGTCTAGAAGACAGCCTTAATTGTGCCAATTCATAAATCAGGTAATAAACAACTTCTAGAAAACTATAGGCCTATATCTAAATTGTGCATTATAGCTAAAATCTTCGAATCAGTTATCTTCGACTATCCATTTAACGAAGTTAACCCTCGGCTGCTCGCGCCAAATGTCCTAACGTTGTTACTCGCGTGGCGTCTGATAGACGCACATGTGTTTTCTTATCATCTGTTGCATTTGAACTCAAAAAACAAGTAAAATTTTGAACATTCTCTATTCATGTAAAAGAAAAAGTATAAATAAATTCATCCTTATAGGGTTTTCGAGATCTGTTCACCATCGCTGGTATCATTGGCATCTAAAAGTTCGTCTTCAAGTTCCCAAGCAATACGACTCAAATATTCTACATCTGCCTCCACAAATGGGTCGAATTTATTTTTGCGGTTCATCTGGATATTAAGTGACCAATTGTCGTGATTTTTGTCCCTAAATTCGAAAAATATGAATGTATATAATAATTGTTACGCTAGCAATGGCAAGGTATCTGAGAGACTCGATACCAAAACAAACGATAAAAACAACTCTGAAACTAATCGTATACTGATGCGCTTACTCCTTCATAATCACGATGCAGTTCAGTTCAGCTATAGAACAGATCACGTCAATTCTTCAACGCATTTGGAATATACAGAAGTCAACAGTTCAGGTGGAGTCTAATAGACGCCACGCGAGTGACGGAGGGTTAAGAACATCATTAACGTTGAGCAGCATGGGTTTATGAGAGGACGTTCTGTCGAGACAAACTTATTTTTATATACCAATTACCTTCTCGAGGAAATGAACGCTGGTTTTCAGGTGGATGCTGTCTATACTGATTTCAGCAAGGCCTTTGACAAAATTGATCACAGTATTTTAATTCGGAGGCTTGCTGATGTTGGAGTGCATGGTAGTCTGCTGCGATGGATAGCTTCTTATGTTAATAACAGACGTCAGTCAGTGGTCATCGGTGATTGTTATTCGGCCTACAGGAAGCTGACATCTGGAGTACCACAAGGGTCTCATCTGGGACCTTTGCTCTTCAATTTATATGTCAACAACATTGTGCGATGTTTCAGATTTGCTAGATTCCTTATGTATGCTGACGATCTGAAGATTTTTTCTGTATTATCTAGTTTCTTAGACTCCAAAAAGCTTCAGGAAGATTTAAATAGACTCTTCCAGTATTGCCGAGAAAACTTCCTCTTCCTCAATTTTAGTAAATGTCACTTTATAACATTTTCACGCAATAAAAACACCATCAATGCACAGTATGAAATAAACAACAGTTTTCTGACTAGAGTCTTTGTTGTAAAGGATTTGGGCATCTTATATGACTCCAAGCTTATTTTCGATCAACATATAGATTATATTTCTAAAAAAGTTCATAAGACGCTGGGCTTCATAATCCGAATTTGTAAAAATTTCCGCCAATGGCAATCTATCCGAGTTCTCTACATAGCATATGTGCAAAGTATTCTAACATTTGGATCAGTAATTTGGAACCCGTGTTACAATGTTTACATAAATCGATTAGAGAATGTTCAGACAAAGCTCATTAGGTATATAAATGGGAAATTTCATCAAAATAACGCATTATGAAAGATTTGAAATTGTTGAATCCTACAGATCAACGAATGATGAGAGATGTGAAGTTCATTTACAAAATTATAAATGGCTCAGACTGCTGTGAACTTGTCAGTATGCTCACCTTCAACATTCCATCGTATAACACGCGCAATAGATTTTTATTTCATATACGTCAAAGCTCCACTAATTACCACCTAAATTCACCTCTGATAAGATGCCTCAAGTCCTTCAATTCCATATCTGGTCTTATTAATGTGGACCCTTTTTCACAATCATTGGAGAACTTTTCGTTTATTTTGAGGCGATTCTTTTTGGATAATGTTTAGGATTGTTGTGAAATTGTTTTCTTTTTTGTTTTTCGGTTTACATTTCAGATGCATTGTTATAGTTTTTTTTTCTATTTGTTTGTATTGCTAGTTTTTAAGCACCACTGTAACTATCAGTGAGTACATATTTTTGGGCCTGTCATGTACTTCATTGAATACATAAATAAATGAATAAATAAATAAATAAAATATCCACTTCATTGCTCTACTTCGCTAGAAAGGAACCCGCATTATGCGGGTATAAAGATATATAAAAAACTGCCAAAAGTGATTCAGAAGATTACGGACTACAGGCTTTTCAAGAAGAAAATATATGATCTCATACTGAAGTGCGAACCATAGAGTCTACATGAATTTGAAATTTTCTTGGAAAATTATTACTCGTATCAATCTCTAATTATCTTTTGTTTGTGTTTTTGACTTTTTCATTTTTATTGATATCACAATTACTATTGAAAATAAATATATATTCTATTCTATTCTAAACTGTCAAATTTCGTGAGTCACACCAATTACCAAGATACTATACAAAAGTCACTAATCTGAATTTTTATTTGAATTTCGAGAGTATTTCACAAAACTTGACTGAAATAGAAATAATATCGTCTAATAATCGTTGCAGAAGGCAATTCCAACACTCATGCTTTCAAAAACTCGCTCCTTCGTCGCTCGTTTTCGAATTTCGCATTCGTGTTGGAATAGGAGCTCATTCTGCAACTTGTTTCAGAATATACTTTTCTCTATTTCAGTATCGTAATGAATTCATTACAGTACTAAAAGTAGTGCTGTAATGAAACTCATTACAGCATAGTTTTCAGTTATATTTTTCGTTTTCTGATTGTCAGTACTGACCTCCGATCGAATCAAGTTTCGAATCAAATCAATTCAAAATCCGTGATCTGTCAAATTTCGTATGTCACACCAACTGCCAAGATACAAAACAAAAGTCACTAATCTGAATTTTCATTTGAATTTCGGGAGTATTTCACAAAAATTGACTGAAATAGAGAAAATACCGTCTAATACTCGTTGCAGAAGGCAATTCCAACACTCATGCTATCGAAAACTCGCTCCTTCGTCGCTCGTTTTCGAACTTCGCATTCGTGTTGGAATAGGAGCTCATTCTGCAACTTGTTTTAGAATATACTATTGTTTGTGACCACATTTCGCGTTTTTTTTTTACTTTCTTGAACGCAATGAAGACAATCAAACGGGAATCAGCGAAACAAGCACTCCGTAATTAATTCCCACTCTGGTTTTTTCGATAACGCCCCCGCGAAATTATCACATACCATCAAGGCCATAATTACTGGCAGAACAAGAACGATTAAGAGCCGCGTCGTAACTGCACCCCGGGGCCGTCCTAATTGCAAAACAGGTCGAATATCCTCTTTACGTGTTTCAACACGTGACCTACCTGTTCTTACGTTGTTTCTGCCGTCTTTCACCCGGAATGATGCAACTTGGAGGGGTCGACGAGTTCTGATTAGGGTTTTGTTTCCGTTTATACGACTTCTCCCCGCGAGTTTGAGATGGGGAAGTGGAGCCATGGGGGACATAACCTCGGTGCATTACGGGAGACCTTGGATTTCTGGTTGTAAATAGTGGATGGGGTAGTTGGGGGGGGCGTGTCTGGAAGAGAAAGCTCAGGCGGATATTTTGATTCCTATTTTTTTCCTATTCGTCAATTTCTTTTATGTCAGCTTCATTCAGACTTCATGCTAATCCTGTTTATATTCCGAGAAAAAAATGTTCGACTGCACTGAGGCATTTTTTTCTTTACCTTCTTCAAGCAGAAGTAAGAGTAGGATGAAAACGTTAAAAAAATATACAAAAATTTAAGACAAAATAATTTTTCTGAAATTTTTTCAAGGGATTCTCCCTAGTTTCTGAAACAAAAATCAATTTGAATTTATTTTGAATCAAAGAAGGAGAGTCTCTGCGTCAAACTCGTGCACTCGTCAGAGGTGACATAAGTATTTTCGAAAAATTGTTGCCTAATGATGAAAAAGAATCAACACTTCGGACTTAAAAATTTTCTCCAATTGAATTTTTTTTTCAGAAACTCCTGGTGAAATCTCTGAAAAAGTTTCAGAAAAATAAAATAGTTACGGTTTATCTCAAATAACGGAAAAGAATCCGTATGATAGAATCGCATTAAAACTGCTTCTATTGAATATTTTGTCGTAGAAGTTATTGGCGTATTTAAAAAAATTTTTGAGAGCTCCATTTTCAAGATTGAGCACAAACTTGGTATTTTTCGAATAGAACACCTTGTTTATTTTAGCGTCAAATTTTTGCATTTTTTTTCAAATACATTTTTCATTTTTTTCGTTTTCACCATACCAAGTTTATATTGGAAAGTGATATTTTGAATTCATGTCTAAAATATCATAAAATAAAGAAGTTTCAGGCACATGACGTTAATGAATATTTTATCCGACATTTTGTAGCGACTGCCATCTTGGATTTCGAATTATAGTGAACTATCTTACCCGGCAGTCTTCTTACTGCCTCAATGGATAAATAAACAAGCAACTTTGATATTATAATAAACTATCATGGCATAATACCTTGAAAGTGGATATAAAATAAATTGTCCGGTACAATTAATCTAGTCAATGAGGGCGAAAATTAGGCATTACCTCCGAATTCTATCAATATGCTTCTATTATGTGAAAATTTTGAATATAAGCTATACTTGTCTTCTACTCCTACCCTATGCCGATTAATGCTTATTATTTTTGAGGGGTGAAAACAACCCCTTTATCCAAAATTAAAAGAAACTTGTTCTTACGTAAATCAAAGTATTTTTGGGCCTCAGTAGCATTTTATGGTTTAATGAAGGTCTTCATATACCATAAACCGTATAAACCAAACCCCTTTCAGCATAAAATATGAAAAATGGGTCTTCATTTATATAATTAATCAATTTCAAGCAATTTTTTAACAGTATTATGGATCAGTTAAAATTTTTGTGGTACAGGTGTTTTTTTCATTTTTAAGGGCTGCAAATGTCTGTCTATTGGTACTATTCCAACCGCAATCAACTAAATTGAGAGCTTTATTACCTAGTCAAATTTGAAGTTGATGATTTTAGGCAAGTATTTATTTCATCGCTAGCCGTCGATTTCGAAATTACCGGTAATAGTTGTCGGAAGTCACCAGAAAAAAGAATAAATGCGCCCCAAAAACATCTGTTCTGGCAACTCAAAATACCCAGTAATTGTTAACATATTTAATAGTGGAATGGAGATTTGTTCAAAACATTTCGTCATAAAACTTTCCGTAGTGTTCGGAAGAAACAGGAGTAATAACACATGGACTCAGATACGTTAATATTATTAGAAAATGTAGTTCACCGAATAAATATCAAATATAAGACTTTCACGAAAACGCTTTCAACCGTAGCGACACCTACTGGCGTTATTCGGAGAAGAAAAGTTATTTCCTATTTTTTTTCCATTTAATCAAATTTTTTTGAGTTTCAATGTATTTTATGTTAACCCCGTCGTAGAAGTATCCAAAAAGATTTTTATAACAAACAGTTCATCCAATCTTGAGTTATAAATGGTGTAACCACATGGTGGAATCTTATGTGACTCTTCAAATGATATAGATCTATATCATTTGAATATTATGACTTTCTTTCAAAATCAAAACGGTCAAATCTTTAGTAAGACTAAACAAATTTAATTCCATGAAAATACGAGCCTTGAAAAAGGATCACATAAGATTCGAAACGTTGGCAATGTATTAATAGGAAATTGAATTGATATATTTTGTCCAAATTCCTGTGAATATTATTCCACTATTAAAAACATGGACGTTACCAGTAATCAGTGTTAGATATATCAGATTGCAATTCCATCAGAAGTGAGGGTATCTACCAGATATACGATCGATAGGGAGAGGGCGAAATTTCAATTACACAAGTGAACTCAAAGAGATAACAAAAAAACAGGTAAGCTAAATAAAACCCTTCAAAAACGGAAAGAATTAGCAGGTAGAAACGTAATTTCCGATGACCCCGACAGAGGGACGAAATATATCGAGATCGGCTCGGCCCTCTGACGATGAAAAAACGAACCCATGCTCAAAGAGGTGTTAATCTCATTTCCTACCAAAAATCGCGATGCTATAAATCGAGACCGATGTGGGGCTGATTGAAATGCAAATTAAAGTTTACCAGCCCGGTATTAACATTTATTGGTATTCGATATTTTTCGAGGTGGAAGAGTAAGCACGTCACGCAAATGGGGGGCAGAAGCAGTGGATGTTGCGGGTTTTTTCGCGAGGGTTGGAAACGGGCGGGTTTCAATTGGGACCCAGTGGCGTCCCAGCAGGGAATAAAGAATTAATATTACTTTTTTTTATTTGAAATTGTGAAAATTTGTCATTACTCTTGGACCACTTCGCAACTGGAGGCAATACTGAATCATAATTTGTAAAACATACAAATGGAATCAGGCATAATTTTTTCATCATGATGAAAAAATTCGAGAAGAAATTAGACGAAACGTAGGTACGTTTTTGATGCAACGTTGTAAAGAGACTTTCAAGATCTTCAAAATGAAGTATAACTCAACCCCTCTTTCCTATTCAATTTTGAGGGGTTGCAGCTTTCTGTATTGACAAATAAGATACTGTAAGTCATATTTACACCTTGTGGTAACGAAAATTAACTCGAAATACTCTTTCATTTTAATATATAAAACTTAGTCGCCCATATTGTAAGTTACACCATTTATAACTCAAGATTAGATGAACTGTTTATTATGAAAGATTTTTTTTTCGGATTCTTCTACGACGGGGTTGACATAAAATACATCAAAACTCTGAGAAGTTTGATGAAATGGAAAAAAATAGGAAATAATTTTTTTTCTTGCGAATAACTCCAGTAGGTGTCGCTACGGTTAATAGTGTTTTCGACAAATTATTATATTTGATATTAATTCGGGGAACTACATTTTCTAATAATATTAACGCATCTGAGTCCATGTGTTATTACACCTATCTTTCTTCCGAACACTACGGAAAATTTTATGACGAAATGTTTTGAACATATCTTCATTCTATTATTATATATGTAAACAATTACTGTGTATTTTGAGTTGCCTAAGCAGATGTTTTGGGGGCGCATTGATTCTTTTGTCTGGTGACTTCTGACAACCATTACCAGTAATTCCAAAATCGACTGCTGAGGATGAAATAAATGCATGCCTAAAATAATCAACTTCAAATTTGGCCAGGTGATAAAGCTCTCAATTCAGTGGATTGCCGTGTGCAGGTGTTAACTGCCAAAACAGTTGTCCAATCTTTGGCAAAGATGAAGAAATAATTGACTCAGAGTCAGATTAATTTTTGGACACAAAAAGTATTAATTTCATGTGAATAAAGTGATGAATAAATGAAATTTTTAAATGATATTCTAATTTTGTTATTTTGAAAAGATAGGGGTTGCTTTTAGGGGTTGAAAAATAAAAATAAGTAAAACTAACATTGATACAAAATACTGTTATAAAGTTGATTGAAATTTTTAAATTATATTAATAAAGACCCCTTTTTATACATTTCATGCTGAAAGGGGATGATTTATACGGTCTTGAAGTATATGAAGACCTTCATTAAATTTCATAAAACTCTACTGAGGCCTAACGATTACTTTGATTTACGTTAGAACAAATATAATCCTGATTAAAAACGGAGCTCTGCTTTTGTTTTGTCGATCAGGATATTTCTCTAGAAGCTCGACAAAGAATACTCAATTTAATGGAAATTTATGAAAAGTATAATACGAATTTCGAGCCTATTGAAATAGTTTTTCGTACTGAATTATGTTTTCAGCGCCATCTAGGTGTCAAAAGTAAGAAACTTGCCAAAAATCGTAGTCGGATTTTAGTACCACAGATGTAAGGGCGTTTCCTATCTTTCTAACTCTATAATCTTTGGTAATTGCGTTTCTGAAATGAAAAAATGAGCGTTATACGCCAAAAAAGGCCAAGGTATTAAATAAAGAAGAACAATTTTTTTTACATGCTCCTGATGACCAGTGGTTGCTGGCGAAAATTTTAACCATATTTGGGATTTTTGGATGTTGTCGATGTGACGAAATTCTCTCCTTAAACATGAATGATGTAGAAGATATGAAAAAATACGTTATTGTGACATTGCGGCAAACAAAAAATTTAACAACAAGAAGATTCACCACAACCGATGATGGCTGCAGCTTCAAACCCTGCATGTTATACGAAAATATGTAAATCTTCGGCCTCCTGGAACAGAAAGCCCAAGATTTTTTTTCGACATACCGACATGGAATCTGCATTTCCCTTAATGCTGGCCAGCACACTATTGCTGGTGTCCCAAAGCAAATAGCGAAATATTTAGGTTTAAAAGACCCAGAGTTATACACCGACCACTCTTTTCGCAGAACTGGAGCCACTATGGATGCGGATTCGGGTGGAGATATTCTAGCACTAAAGCGTGCAGGAGGGTGAAAGAGCTCCGAATTGCAATGATTCGGTGAACAAAAAATTGAAATGTCTAGCAAATTATTTGGTAGTGAGAAGAGTACAAATGTTCTGCAGTCCTCGAGTTCAGCAGTTTCTGAGTCAACAGATTGTTAAGCATCATCAGTATCAACTCTTTCATCAACAACAATCTGTGTTACTGGAAATAACAATTGTACCACGATTTTCAACATATATCACGATAAACAAAATTTTCTAATGTAAATAATACTACTAACTTGTAAAAATTTTGCAAGTTAACTGTCAGGTTTACAAGTTAGTGACTTGATAAAATAAACTTTCTTGATTAATATTGTGGTTTTGGAAACTGACGTTTACAAATGAGAAACAAATAAACTCTTTAGGAGAAAAAGAACTCTATGTCGTACTCTTTTGCACAAGGCCTTACACACCTTATCTCAGAGGTGGAGAGAGCCAAATTTGGTTGTTAGGTTGACGTGAAGCCGCTCTCATTGTCAACCCCCTTAACATCTCGACAACCCCGTATGAACAAAGTCACTCTTCATTACAAAAAAGGACGAAGCTCATATAGGGGTTTCTATTACAATATTGCGAATTTCCCGAAGTGTGCCGAGAGCAACAATGAAAAATAAGTTCCCACCTCTTGAAAAAGATGCTATTCCAGACGGAAAAATACCTCTCCTCCACTCCTAGAACAAAGAGGTCGCCCCGCAATTGATTCTCCCCGACCCGACACCCCGGAAAGACTCTGACATAAATTCAGATCGTATTTTTCATTTCATCGGCGTGTTCCGCTCAATCCCCTAAGGCTGCCGCTTTATTGCCTTCTACGGCAATGGCGGCTTTCCCGATATCTCCGCCGCCCCCGATATATATCGGCGGAAGAAACAGTGATATATAATGGGGCCCCGATAGCTGGCAATAATTTATTCCGAGCCCCGAGCCGATTCAATTAAAGCGGCTTGTTTGATGTCTCGGATTCTCGGCCATTACCGAAATGAGATGTACGAGTGCATATCGGCGGCTGCTTGAGTGGCAGCACTGGCGTAGAAGAGGGCCCCGGCACTAAGGGGGCCCCCGAGCCAATCGAAAAGGTTTGAATGGGGCCCCAGTAACTATTGAACTTGCCGAGTCGCGGTATTTTTCTGATGATACAACAAACGAAACCCAAACAATGATGGTACAGTTATACATATATTATAAGAAAATAGAGAAATATTCCTGAATTTTATTCAAAACACATAGAAGATTAACAGTAATTCGATCCGACATATCCCTCAGTCACACCCTGTGCTACCCTATTTTGAAGAGTTTTTTATAGCGTCAAGCTTTTCGGTATTTTTCTTTGAAGGTCGCCACATGATCCTTTTATTAGGGGCTCGGCGGCTTATTTGACATGTTGTTGCGTCTTACCTGTTATTGCAGAAATTATTGTCAATTCTCCAATCAGGATATTTTTTTGAAGAAGGAGAAAATATTATTAAATCTTTTTATTTCCATTTCCATTCTAGTAGTGAGAGAAACAAATCTTTGAATACTAAACCACGTTGTGAGTTTGTTCACAATCAACGACAAAGTTTTCAATGTTTTGACTCTTTTAGTGCCTTTGGTTTCAGGATTACAATTTCATTCAAGGTTAGTTCTAGAATTAATTGCGTAGCTTATTTATCCGTTAGGAACGTCTCTCGTAGTTTTTCATTTTCAATATTGAAAGAAAGTGCGAATGTCTTAAAATTTTCCGAAATAGGAAAAAATGTCAGATCGGAAAAGAAAATATCTGAGTGTTTTCTTTTTCATACATTTATATGTGGAATACATTTTTTTTTTGTAATTCATATTGAGTTTATAGGTTATACCTCAACTCTTATACAATAAATAATAATAATAATAATAATAAGCCGACGCTTGAATCACAATCAATTATTCAGCACAGTGGCGTATCAGAGGTCCCCGACACTGAAAGGGCCCCCAAGTCAAACGAAAAGTTTCAAATGGGGCCTCAAAAATTTCATTCTATTCAACTCGAGAATTCGGTATATTTTTCTGGGATGTAATGAACAAAAGTGAAACAATGAATATACAATTATTATAACTCCCGAAAAATAGAGAAATGTTCCTAAATGGTTTACAAAACATGTAAGGTGTTCAATAACTCCATTCGAAATTCGAATTATGACTCAATTAGTTTTTTAATATACCGTCAAGCTTTTCGGGACCCTCTTTGGACATCGTCAAATGATCGTTTTATTAGGCTCGAGATAATCAAGAATTATCTTAGGAATACAATAACGCAAACACGGCTATCAGACTTTTGAGCCTACTACAGCTTTGAACAAGAAATAGCCTGAAGCCTTGCCATCGTCAAGTTGATAGATATGTTTGAACACCAAAAAAAATTTTTGTTAAATAATTTTTTATCACATTGATTTCTTTCTAGTTATTTCTATATCAGAATCTATGTTGTATTGTTTACAAATTTTTGTTATTCAATACCTATATATAAATTTTTATCACATTTTCTTAAATATTTTTCTTTGAGAAACGTCAGGGGAAACTTATCAGAAATAACGTAAAATTATGGAGGGAGCCCCCGACTAAAATCTTGCGGAGGGGCCCCCGAAATTTGTGCTACGCCACTGAGTGGCAGCAGACGCGTCCTCTTACGTCTGAAGCGCCCTCTGTAGGCGATACGCCGTGTCCGAAGGTCCGAATTGAATGGCCTTAGTTGTGCAGGTTTGACAGATGACGTCGATCTGAATATTCATATAATAGGAATAGAGAGGCGGATTATGAGGCTTTTGTCAGGTGATAACAAGAGACAAGGCGGTCGGTGTGTGCTCTGTCAACCCCTGACCAAACAGATTGGGAACCCTGGGTGGTTCTCCTATTTGTAATATGTACAGGGTGGGCAAAATTGGTGATACTAACAAGGATGGTTGTGCACACCAGAGAATGATAAATCAATCAATCGATAGATACATCAATGTGAGATTTTTTATTGTGTTAAAAACCAACTGCTTTCGGTCTATATGAAGACCATTATCAGGGTTTTTCCGTCCAGGAAACCATCACGAATTCTCGAGAATAAAGATATCACAGCAATTAATAATTGAGTGCACATAAAGACAAACATAAACAAGTTCATCAATGCTTCCTTCAAAGACGTGATTGAAGGGATCATTATTTTACGTGTTTTTGATCCCTTCAATCGCGTCTTTGAAAGAAGCTTTGACGTACTTATTTATGTTCTCGAGCATTTGATGATGGTTTCCTGGACGGAAAAACCCTGATGATGGTCTTCATATAGACCGGAAGCGGTTGGTTTTTAACACAATAAAAAATCTCACACTGAAGTACCTATCGATTGATTGATTTAAAATTGGTGATACCTAAACTACTAATTTTTAACAGTGAGAGATAGAGGAAAATGAATGACACGTCACAGTGGTCTTTTTTAGAGAAACTGATAATGTTATCAACTGCATTCCTCTATCTTCTCTTGTTTTACAGTTGAAATTGAAATTTGGGCGATTTCAACTGTGGCCATCATCTCCGTTTCTGTTTGTTGTAGGATGTTGAAATGAAAACATAACACAGGCACTTTTTCTATAGCAATCCAGTAGCGTAGTTTGTTTTTTTCCAAGAGGTTTCCTTGCTGACCTATTACATAAAGTTTTGTTTTTTCTCATGGAAACAGTTTGAAATGGCTTAGAAAGAATCGCTATTTTTTCCTGTTTCAGAAATATATCATACATCATACATCGCCCTCAGATTTATTCAGATATCATGAAAAATATAGTTTGTATGTGAATTTCGAATCATTGAGTACTAGCTGACCCGGCAGACTTCGTACTGCCTCAATCGAGCAACTTCAATATTATAATAAACTATTATTGTATAATACATTGAAAGTGGATATTTAATTGTCCTGTACAATATATGATGCGCCAAACGATGTCGTCTGGAAGCTGATATATTTTCAAATGTTAGTCAAGAAGTGTTTAGAATCATTTCCAGAAACTAAAGAGAGTAAGGGATCTGGTGGTGGCATCACTTGTGGCAATTGGCAATTAAATGAGCTAGCTGACCCGGCGAACTTTGTTTCGCCTTAGAGTTTCTCTAACCATTGTTTTTTTTTAAGAAGGAAATATATCAGGTGAAATACAAAAAAATACAAAAGTGCGAAATATACAAAAAATTTAATTGCATTGAAATAGATATGTACGAGATGATTGTTTATATTTCACTCAATGGCTATCTCAGTTAATATTGGTCGTACAAAAACGTTCGATTGGTCAAATTTGAAGTAGTCTTTATTGGCATATAGAATTCAGTACTAATAAATTCATAAAGGAATCGAAAACCTGAAAATTTGTTGTGAACTATTGTTTCTTGAATAGTTCACCCTGTATTTCATCATTCTAATCGATAGAGCTCTTTCTTCTGATTTTAAATAAATATACTTCATTGAGGTTAATTTAGGCAGTTCTTGAAAAATCTAGATAGTTTCTTCTGAATCTGAGGCAGCTGTGGAATGCCACACGATAACGATGTGATTTCTTCATATCAAAGGAACCGTGGATAAAAAAACAACTGATATTTATTTTAATATACCAACTGAAAACTGAATTAAGTGTTCAAATGACTCATATATATCTTTTGATTTATTTTTTAAGGGTTTTCCTGACTATTTATGGAATATATTGAGGTTTTCAATTATTTCTTCTTCAGGTTTTCGATGCCCTTATGAATCTCTTAGTACTGAATTCTGAATTTCCATGAAAATCACTCCAAACTGGCTCATTCAAAGGTATTTGTACGACCAGTATTAGCTGAGATAGCTATTGAGTAAAATATAAACAATCGCCTTGTACATTGTTATTCATACATCAAAAGATTTTTTTTTTTTATTTAAGAGGGATAGAGGAAACTTTTTTAAATTTTACAATTCCTTCATTGTAATACCTTGTGATGAACAATATTTTCAGTTTATTTTTTCCCGAGATCGCGAGAATGAATAGGGCAGATTACTGATTGTCCATTGTGAATAGGCGCATATAGTTTATTGTTCATCTACTTGTTTGTTCGTTCGTTTTTGTTTTCATCGTAATTTTTAACCTAAACACTAAAAAATTTTAAAAACCATATAAAATAGAATCATAATTGATGTGGTCATATTTTCCACTCGATTACATCTACAATCAATGTTTTTAACTTGATTTTTGTGGTGTTATGGCATGGCTTTGAGAATGACAGTATGCCGAAACATGTTAGCCTTCAAATAAAATAATTTATCACCCGAATAGGGGTTGTGAGAGTTTTAATTAATCCCACATATAGGCAACTCAAAATACACAGTAAGTGTTTACATTGCTGGTAATAGTAGAATGGGGATTTGTTCGAAACATTTCATCATAAAATATTCCGTAGTGTTCAAAAGAAAGATAGTTATAATATCACATGGTCTCAGATGCGTTAATATCATTAGAAAATGTGGATCACCAAATTAATATCAAATATGATACTAACACTTACTGGCGTTATTCGCAAGGATGAAAACTATTTTCTATTTTTTTTTCATTTCATCAAATATTTCAGGGTTTCAAATCATTTTATGTTAACCACGCCGTAGAAGAATCCAACACATAATCTTTCATAACAAAAAATTCATCCAATCTTGAGTTATAAATGGTGTAACCAACAATCTGGCCAACTTAGTTTCATTTATAAAGATTAAGTAGGCTGAATCACAGAATAATTTGTCTCTACGCATGGTGTCATTATTATTTCGCGATTGAATACTTGCACTTGCTATGGTAAGGATCTGTTGATTTTCCTGTAGTTCTGAAATTTCCTAAGCGCTTCAATTCGATAACCGTCATTGCCCTCATACATTCTTCATCTCAAACGAAACATTCTTTCTACTTCGACCATTTCATCGATCCCAACTCGTTATTTCCTCACGTAGCAGAAGACAAGGCCACGCATCCGCGATATCGAATCATTTTTAATTGGAAATGACACCCCGATATTAAATCACGTCTTTCCGAATCCCATCCGCTATCCACATAAAGGACTCAATTGTACCGTGAATTTAAATTGGTTATTCGAACCCACAATAAACCACGTAATCCAGATGAGCAGGCAACTCAACCTGCGGTACTTTTTGCATAACCAGTTAATCAAACAAACATTAATTACACCATAAATAAGGGTGTCGATTCACGAACATGCGAATGAAGTGTTGTGTCGGACACATTGCCGATATCAGGGCTTAGTAGGTAGTGTGAAAATCACTTTTTCATTCAGGACGTTATCAGATTTCGAATCAATTTAGCGGTGTTGGATGCTGCGGATGGAGTTTTTACGTTATCGATCAATTTATCGGATGTATTCATTGTTTTTTGATTTTTTTATATTATGGCTGAATTGTCAATTTGGGATGATTGTTTGGTTTTATCGATAATATGAGGAATTAGGCAATTATTAATCATTGGAACGTTATTATATGGAATTTTATTAAATTACTCGAATGTAATTCAGTTTTTGTCGCACCTCTGAATGAATTGTTTCCTTTTTACAGAAAACCTAAAAATGGATTCCAAATTGTTTTAATTATGAAGTGACTGAGGTAGATAAAAATGACCGCAGTCACCGAACGAAGATTCCGCTACCGCTACGTAGCATAAATTGAAAGCGCTCCAAAAAATGCCCACTGCTCCAGAACGCGTTGAGTTTACAGCGCATGTGCCACTGGACGATTCCGCAACAGTTGCACAACTGTTACGTCCGGTGAATGCAACCAATGTTTCATGATAACCAGTTACTACATCCTTGATACTACCATCTGAAACAGTGGCGTAGCGCAGCATAGATCACTCCATAGATCTATGTTATTTATGATGAGTTTTATCTGACGTTTTTCAAAGAAAAAAATTTAAGAAAATGTGATAAAAAATAATACATATAAATACAGAGTTATTCACGAGTATGGCTCTATAGAACACAAGATTCAGGATTGAAATTCTAAAGGTGAGCTTCAAGTAAGAAGACGACTGCTCGTATATTTTTGAAGGTTCTAGGACTTCCGGTTTTTCCGGAAGTGACATCAATTTTCGTTTTTCAAATCGGAAGACCCATTTTATATTGCATTAATAGATTCTCCATTGAATTCTGAGTGTTTTTGATTCCAAAAGTTTGAATTTTCCCTAGAAAATTCTTTTCAAATGAGGATATACGAAAAAAAATCTCAAAATTGAACTCTGTTAAAATACAGACAACTTCGACGTTTTTTCATTAAAATTTCCTGTTTTTGAGAATCTCCAAGAAGAAAGGCTGATGCTTCTTTTCCGATAGCGTGATTTTCAGATAATGATACAGGAGGTCACAAATTCTTTGTCAAAGTTAAAAGTGACGAAACATCAAAAAATTGTTTTTTTTAATCTTCAAAAAGACACCTTTGCAAAATATTATTATTCGTTAATTGTAACCTTCTTGTAATTTCTGCTCTTTTATGTATTTGAAAGGATGATACGTATTGTTTGACAAAATTCTTCGGACTGATGCTTGAGATATGCCTGAATAGGATGAAGCGGCTTTGGGTAATGCCCTAGGAAGAGCCTCAAAATATGCCATATCATTTACCAAGTTCACTTCATTTTCGGTAACATTTTTATTTCTTCTATGTGGCTTTTTGGCTTGACCATATTCAAAATAGTTCCTCTTAACTCTGTTGAATTTCTTTTTTGTCATGATAGGCAAATCAGGATATTTATTGTTGAATCTTCTGCATGTTCTATAAACTATTCTTCCATCTTCACCATAAATTATGATTGAATCAAAAATGATATTGTTCGCATAATCTTCCATTTGGAGGAATTTACGATTTAAAGTGCACAAAGCATGAAGTGAAAATGAATATTTATCAGGATATTCAAGTAATATCAAAATAAAAGGCTCTCGTGTGTTGAACATTTCTTTCAACAAAACAAAAAATCAAGAACCCTCTTCTGGAATATAAGAAAATATTTTCTCGATAACAGAGATTTCCACTTGACCACTAATTATTTTCTTCGAAAAAAAACATATTCGGAATGAGACTGAAAATTGAAGACAAAATCGTGTTTCCTGAATATCTCGAAAGTTATCATTTTGGGATAAAAGTCTTGGACGTATGCTCCTATTATTTTTTGACGAAGATTTCGAAAATGCTTCGACAAAATGGGGTTCCAATTCGAAAAAAACGATTTTTCTGATGTTTCGTCACTTCTAACTTTGATAAAGAATTTGTGACCTCCTGTATCATATTCTGAAAATCACGCTATCGAAAAAGAAGTATCAGCTTTCCTTCTCGGAGATTCTCAGAAATGAGAATTTTTAATGAAAACACCTCGAAGTTGTTTCAACAGAGTTCAATGCTGAGATTTTTTTTCGTATTTCCTCATTTAAAGAGAATTGAAACCTTTGGAATCAAAAAAATTCAGAATTCAATGGAGAATCTTCTTAAGCAATAAAAAAAGGGTCTTCCCATTTGAAAAACGAAAGTTGATGTCACTTCCGGAATAACTGGAAGTCCTAGAACCTTCAAAACATATACGAGAAGTCGTCTTCTTACTTGAAGCTCACGTTTAGAATTTCAATCCTGAATTTTGTGTCTTTCCTAAAAATATTCTATAGAGGTGAATAACCCTGTATATACACAAGAATTTCTGCACAAAATAATATAAATTCCGATATAAAAATAACTAGAAAAAAATCAATGTGATAAAAAACTTGAAAAATTATTTATCAAAAATGCATAAATTTTTTCTAATTTTTTTTGTTCAAACATATCTATCCACTTGTCGATGTCCAAGCTTCAGTCTACTTCTTGTTCAAAGCCGTAGTAGGCTCAAAAGTCCGATAGACGTGTTTGAATTCCCAAGATCTTGATTATCTTAAGCAGAATAAAACGATCATTTGGAGATGTTTGAAGAGAGTCCCGATAAGCTTGACGGTATATCAAAAAACTGTTGAAAAGAGGCTAGCACCGGGAGTACTTGAGTGATAATTCGAATTTCGAATGGAATTATTGGAAACTGTTTCCATACCATTCAGGAATTTTTCTATATTCGTCGGAAATAATAATCGTATCTTCATTGTTTCAGTGTTTTTCACTTTATCCTCAGAAAAATTTAGCGAATCGGCTAGTTCAATTGAATGAAATTATTGGGGCCCCATTTGGAGCTTTTCGTTTGGCTGAAGGGGCCCTCTGATACGCCACTGTGCTGAATAATTGATTGTGATTCAGGCTCATTAAAATATGAGAAAAAACTTTCGTTGCTCAGAAAATGAAATTTTTTCTGCCTGGAGTTTTCTTTTGCGAGCATTTTCCGCTGACATTTTTTCTATCTGACCCTCTGCTACGCCAATGATTTGGAAAAAAAAATCTTTTGCTATTACAAGGGGTGCTTTTCTCACCCCCTTCATTTCGCACCTTATTCGACTCACTCAAGATACCTCTTATGTAACATCCAAACCACCCTCTTTTCTTACCATGATAAATTCTGATAATCCCATGTCATACAAGAGATTTATACCGAATCGAGAAAAGTATGTACGTGGTTATTAGATCCGACCGTGATGCTGCCAGGTTCCTTAGCGGGGTAGAAATCGTATTTTCCACGCAGATTAGACAGGTCTCTAGCTGGATTATTCTTATTTATGAATACACGTAGCGCCCGAGATTGCATTCTTCATTCGCTGCTGACACAAAGGCGGAATTATCTTTGTTATGACGAAATTGGATCGGTCCTTCCGACGTTTCACAGAAGAGGAGCACGAGATGGGGTAATATCAGGGTTCACCCTTGTTCTTAAATGGTCGAAGGTGTTTTGAACTGGCTTTCTGTTTAATGTATCCAACCAAAAACATTTTCATGTGAACCTAGCTGACGCAGCAGACTTTGTACTGCCTCAATCGATAAAATATTAAAAAAAGTTCCCTCTTTACCCTTTAAATAAAAAGAATTCTTTTGATGTATGAATAACAATGTACATACTTATTTCAATGCAATTGAATTTTTTGTATATTTTGTACTTTCTTGTCTTCCACCTAATATATTTCCTTCTTAAAAAACAACCAATGGTTAGTACAACTTTATTCATATCTAAGGCGAAACAAAGTTCGCCGGGTCAGCTACCTTATCTAATTGCCAATTGCCACAATTGGTCCCACCACCAGATCCCCTACGCTCTTTAGTTTCTGGGATAGAAAATGATTCTAAACATTTCTTGGCCAACATTATACCATAATAGTTTATAATAATATTAAAGTTGCTTTTTTATTTATCGATTGAGGCAGTACAAAGTCTGCCGGGTCAGCTAGTTTCATAATACATGTCCACACAATACTGCTGCAATAATCGACGAAACCTCAGCGAATAGTTATCAGCATTTTAACTAACCATCAAACGAAATCAATAATAATTCATGGAGCTCACTTTCTTGGTGGTTTCTTGGCCTAAAATCAAATGATTCAAATTTGTATTAAGTAGACATTTTAAATTTTAATAAAGATACTCACCATTCAATGGATTTATCATCTTGATATTGAAGTTATATCCATCATCATCTCTTCAAAACATAGGCGGGTATTGTAGAGCATCGTATGAACGGTGTGTTTCATATATTCGTTGCAATTCTCCAGTATTGCGACGCGTAAGAACAATATCACGAGTTTCCAAGTTCTCACCTACAATCACAATTGCCACTTCATCTATTGTAGGGGAGTTGAGTTGGCGTCATGTGCTCCAACCTTTTGATTGTCACTTGGCATATGTTCCAAAGCAGTTTTAAACAATCGAACCAATGCATGATGTTCATGAAGTAGTTGCTGCAGATCTTGAAGAATTATTCTTTTCACATCTGCATTAATTGATTTACCTTGATCAAGTGGATCATCCATATTGCCTATATGAAGTATATTTGCAAGAATTTATAATGTGCATCTTCAAGTGGTTGTAATGATCCCATTCGATGGTGACTCTGGCATTGGATCTAAATAGCAGAAAGGGAAGACAAAATAAGTGATTTAAAATCATTAATGTTAATATTATATTCTTACCTTGAGTGTGTGTTCGATAGAAAATAACAATGTTTCGATGTGACACTTTTAATGACAGCAAATAATGTAAAAATCGATTGGTTTACGAGGAAGTGTGTTAAACATATTTTTAGCACTCGATTTTCTTATGGTGAAATCAGATGAGAAAAATTCAGCAATTGCAAAATTCATTATCAATATTTAACAAACATTACTTATGAACATTAATATTGATCGTAAAACTAGAACAATTACTAACATTAATGCCCTGTGATGTTAGGGAGCTTCGCATCACATTATCAGAATCCTCAGCACCATCAGTACTTGTAGAAACCGGAAGTACAATATTGGGTGATGATGAACCAAAATCTGTTGAGGTTGGGAGAAATTTTTCAGCAATGACATTTTTATATGCAATGGAATGATCAACATATCCAACCTCCATCCACCATTTTTTTTATATCCGTAATATTTGCTCGTGATTCTGCTAGCAATGAAGCGGAGGCTCTTCGAAAACAGTGTCCTGTATATTGCTTTGGTTCTGGCAGTTTGAGGAATTCGGCAACAATAGATGGAATTTGCCCAAATGTATTAATACCAACTGGATTGGCAGTGCATTTATTATTCATGTATTTCAGGAAAAAACGACGATGTTTGATGACAAAGGGCGCAGTGCAAAGTACTTATAAAAATAGTCTACATACTTCCCAATAATACTGAAAGAACTACTGACTTTCGTTTTTGTATTTAGAAGTTGTATAACCATCAATTATTTATTTTTTATTTCGATGTCTTCCACTGATAAATTACGCAATTCTTCAAGCCGACAGGCTCCAAATAATCCGAAAATAGTTGCAACCTTAACCATCAAGTATTTCTCATCTGGTGCCTCCTTCATAAACTTTTCAACATGTTCACGAGTGAGAATTTTTTGATTTTTTGGGACGATATCCTTCACTTTTCCGTTCCAGATTTGCTCTTCTTGCTGAGTCTTCAATATCTAGAGGAACAACCAAATCGTCACTTTCATTAAAAATTGGATTCTCGACAAACATATTGAGCAGTTAAAAACTCAAGTCGAAAATCGGACAGGAACGAAATTCAAATAGCGTCTTTTCTCATTTAGTAATCATAACGTTAGCAACGTTTGCCATTCACAACAACCTTTTGATTATTTGAATATTAAAATGCATTTTGAAGTTCATTGTCATTGCAAATTCGCCCATTATCATCAAAATAGGCCAGTTGTACAAAAAAAATTGTATGGCATTTGTGTTAAAAGTGATTTTATTTTGTTCATGAAATTGTTCATTTCACTCCGCTCATTTCACTCACAAAATGAAACGTCACTTTTAACACTCATATCATAAATATGCTATGAAAATTTCCGAAGATTGTTGTTCAGGTTTTAAATGGGAAAGTGTATATGGCATATTCCATTTGGAAAAAGTCATGTTCATGTATGAAGAATTGGCTGCCAAACCTTTCTTTCAGGCCTCATTCTTTAGGACCATTGGCTACCTGAAAATATCGGTCCTTGATTAACGAGACCAGTGGTGTAGCTCTCTTCAGACCCCTCAAAATCCTCCGACTGAATCCGGCACCAATTCCTAAGCTCCAACCTCATACGCACCGTGAAAGCTGAGGTTGCCTCTATTTGTTCTATTATTAATACGCAATATTTAACTGCGCCCGTGAAATATCTGCGACGTTGTTCTAACAGCAATAACACATAGCAGATTTTCGAGTTCGAATAAGCTCGCGGGGATTTCCAAATAATTGCCGACATTGTAAGCTGGCGGTAATAAGCGGAATGGGGGTGTCTGTAATCGGCACCCTTGTTCCTTGGCAATTTGCGGCCAACCGAATCTGCAACAATTCCAGGGTGGAATTAAACAGCATCCTGCGCTAGAATTTATCCCTTTTCGTCTATTAGCTCAGTTGGGTTAGGTCATGTTAATGAATTTATCATTCTTATTATCAGGTTGGAGTTCCAGAATGTGTTTTTACTCACAATGGAAATTTTCCTATCGAAACATCTAAGAAGGAAAGTACATTATTTTCCTTCTTGGATGTTTCATTCATTCAGAAAAAAGATACACACAAATCGATATCTAAATTTTTATTCTAATCAAATGAGTGTTAAAGGAGGTATTATAATAACACTTTATGATAGAGCGCAATGAATTTCATGGACAACTGAAATACGAAATGACGAAATAAACTTCATTGAGGATATTCTTGAGGATAATCAATATCCAATCAATTTCATAGAAAAAACTATTTCAAATCAAGAGCGAACAATTTTACTTCAAAACGATAATAATAATCAGGAACCAACAACAAACCGTCAAAAACAACCAATTTCAATGAATTTGATTCCTTATGTTAATTAATACCATCTCAAAATAGTGAGAATTTTTGTTTTCCCCTGTATTTAAGGAACAAAAGATGTTGGAATATTTCTGTTTGTGAAATTGAAAGTTTCACAAAAAACTCATAAAGGGTCGCGAAAATTGCATGCCTCTATCTTCAATAATAGCTGAGATACAGTGCAGTCTCGCCCAAATTGGGATTCAGTGTACAGGGTATCCCAAATTGCTTGTTTTTGGCTATTTCTGGTACTTCTTGACTAGGTAGGTAAAAACGTTGAAAGAAGTCCTGGGCTTGATTTTCGTGAAAACACTAAAAGTGAAAACCGTTTCACGATATCTTCATTTGTTTTGAAGATATAACCACATTTTGAAATTTTTTCGATGCAGAATAAGTGCCATACCTTTTTCATTTTCGAAAATATCTGAAAGAGATGAAAACTTTCAACAAGCACATTTTCAGACATTATTTTTGAGTTTTTTTCATCTTGAAATTTCTTCATGAAATAAGATGAAAAAAAATGTGTTCATATTTAAAATAAAAAAGTGGATTTTTTCCACGAGAAAAAAAAAATTAATATACTTTTTTAATTCTGGCGAAAAAGAGCTTCTAGAAAGTTTTAATCGTTTTCAGATATTTTCGTAAATAAAAAAGTTAAAGCACATTTTCGAACTTGATCATATATCAAAATTAAAGAAAAAAAATGAAGATATCGTGAAACGCTTTTCACTTATGGTGTTTTCACGAAAATTGAGCCCAGGACACTGGTTTTTACCTAACCAGTCCAGAAGTACCTTGAACAGTCAAAATCAAGCAATTTGGGATACCCTGTACATAGTTCTCTTTATTTTTCCCAATTAATCGCGAAGTTTACTGTTCATCAACAATTGCAAAATATTTTACTTTTCGTAATTAGTTGCGAAAAGTAAAACGTTTTGAAACATCGATGGATTTTGAAAAGTGTCACTTCATACAAAAAATTAGGAAATAGTTATTTATAATATGAGTGTTAAAGGTGACGTTTTATTGTGTGAGTGAAAAAATTTGTGAAATGAGCGGAGCGAATTGAACAACTTAACGAACAAAATAAAATCACTTTTAACACAAATACCATACAATATTTTTTGTACAACTGCCCTATTTTGATAATGAAATGGGCGAATTTGCAATGACAATAAACTTCACAATGCATTTTAATATTCAAATAATCAAAATGTTTTTGTGAATGGCAAACGTTGCCAACGTTATGATTAATAACAAATGAGAAAAGACGCTGTCATTTGAATTTCGTTCCTGTGCAATTTTTATCTTGGATTTTTAACTGCTTAATATGTTTGTCGAGATTCTAGTTATTAATAAAAATGACGATGTGGTTGTTCCTCTGGATATTGAAGAGTCTGCAAGAAGAGCAAATCTGGAACTCCTACCTAAAAAATTTGTTCAGCTGTAGGATATTGCATATAAGAATGTCCTATCCGGGTGTCAATTGAAAAATGTAGAAGGGAACTTCAGTAAAACTGTTTTCCTGGCATACTTAGAAGAAAAATAAAAAATATGGGGTTCATCAACTTTGTGGATCAAATTTTCAATGATAAAGTAAAGCGCCCTTGTTGAAATGGTGTGGAAGTTAGTAGATATTTTAGGGTAACAGCATATTCAAAACGGAAAAATGATGGATATCGTCCCAGAAAATTCTCACTCGTGAAAAAGTTGAAAAGTTTATAAAGGAGGCACCAGACGAGAAATACTTTATGGTTAAGGTTGCAAATATTTTCGGATTATTTGGAGACTGTCGGTGTGAAAAATTGTGTTATTTATCAGTGGAAGACATCGAAATAATAAAATTAATCATTGGTTACACAACTTCCAAATTCAAAAACGAAATTCAGTCGTTCTTTCAGTATTATTGGGAAGTATGTAGACTATTTTCAAAAGTATTTTGCATAACGCCCTTCTGTCATCAAAAATTGTCGTTTTTTCCTGAAATTAATGAATAATAAATGCATTTCCAATACAGTTGGTATTAATACATTTGGAAAAATTCCATCTATTGTTGCCGTATTCCTCAAACTGCCAGAACCAAAGCAATATACAGGACACTGTTTTCGAAGATCTTTCGCTTCATTGCTAGCAGAATCAGGAGAAAATATTACGGATAAAAAAAAACATGGTGGATGGGAGTCTACGACGGTAGCCGAGGGCTATGTTGATCATTTCATTGCTGAAAAAATTCTCCCAACCTCAACAGATTCTGGATCATCATCATCCAATATTGCACTTCCGGTACAATTCTAATAATTTGTTGCGAAGCTCCTTAACGTTACAGGGCATTAACGTTAGTAATGATAATGATTGTTAAATATTGATACTAAAAATTTGCATTTGCTGAATTTTTCCCGTCTGATTTCATCATAAGAAAATGGAGTGATAAAAATATTATTAACACTTATGTTTAAAATATTTTTAACACTTTAACAATCAAATTTCAATATGTTTGCTGTCATTGAAAGTATCACTTTTAATGACAGTTGTACGAAAAGTAGTGTTTTACAGCTTCCAGATACCCTTCCAAACCCTGATTAAACACCACGATTTCATGAAAATCTTCCAATAGGAATCATCCCCCTTTTTCGATCCAATCCATCGAATTCCCTCTCAGAATCCAGCAGTAACCATAATCAAAACATGTTCGAATCGCGGTCACATCCTCGAGTCCAATTCCATCTGCTGCCTACCACAAATAAACAAGAGATCTATTGTGGGAAAGCCATCATTCCGAACTTGCATTGACAAGTGGCTTAAACGATTCTGGAGTGGATAGTAGGAAGACCCCACTATCCATGGAAATTTTCAGTCAAGTGGCGGGAAGAAAGGGATAGATGCGAGCTATCGAGAGGGGGAAGGGGAGATGGATGGGATAAGGGAGGATTGTTGGATTTGCGGGGGTTATAAAGATGGGGATTAATTGATTAGACATTACCATACTGACGGATTGTTGACAGCGCTATGCTTGTAAGGGGGATCACCGAAATGTGTAGGTTCGTGAATTGGATTTGAAAGGCCAGATTCTCTGATTCTGTGCCACATCTGTAGAACAAGATTTACAAGAATTGTTAATTCTAGCACAGTTCTCATGGTATATATCAGCACCCCAGGGGTAAAGTGTGTTAAGTCACAATACCAAAATTAGACAAAACAGAGATTTTTCAGCTTCATTATTGTTTCAAAGAATGTTTACTGCCATTATTTGGTGACTTGATATACCCATGGAGTCAAAAATGTGTTCCACTAGCTAGAATTCACTAATTTGAATCCAATATTTTAGAAAGTTCGTGTCTGAAAAAATGTAACTTAACACACTTTACCTCTGAGGTGCTGATATATTCTTTTGAATTAGAGAGCTAAAATAATACAATAAATGTTGAAACAAAAAGTACCTAAGCTGAGTTAAAAATAGAACGGGGTATCATAACATTCTTCGTTTGATACCATGGTATATACGATACTATCATCACTAGTATCATACGATACCTTAGCCGAAAAAACCTGTCTCCTCGTAATAAAATGAAAGAAAATTGTTGTATCTGAATATTTTATATAGAAGGACATCACGATTATCGGAACGGTTCTTCGGAGGAAGGATTTCCAAACACAAACTCCAACCTGAAAATAAAAAAAGACAGAACAGCAAGAGAATTCAATTAATACTTCAACAAAATGATCTAAAATTTTCAACCCATTGCAAAAATGAATTTGATACATTGTGTACATTGTACACATACATACATTGGCGTACCAATTTTTTCACCAAATTTGTTCGGACAGAAGTTCGTGCTGAATTGGTGAAAATTGAACATCGTTTAGTATCGGAAAAAAAGTGTCTCAATGCGTACTCATAACGTGCCAAAACGGAGATCGAGTACGGTGTAGATAATAATTTCATGAAACCTTTTTTTTTTTCAACACCCTGTATCTCAGAAACAGTGCGTCATAGACCCATAGTTCATAGGAACTTTATATCATAAAATCATCTGAGGGTTAAGATTCCGAATTTACAGAACGTAATTCTGGAACACCCTATATATTCTTTTGATTCAGAGAGCTAAAATAATACAATAAATATTGAAACAAAAAGGTACCCAGCTGAAGTTGGTGCAACATAGAAAACCCTACAGGTCTGCTGCATGATTACATGAGGAAAGGGAAAAAACTTCAGCTGAAAAAAAACCTTACCCCGGCTGTGAAAAGAAATTACTTAAATTAATAAATATCAGGAAAATCTTGAGAGGCATCAGTGTGATCTGAGAGAACAGCTTCATGTTATCCGTCGATGGACTCAGATAAACAGATTCTTCAAAAAACGACTTGCAATTCTCAATCTGAAATAAAAAAAGCAGAAAAAAACAACTATTAAGAAGAAATCAAATACTTTTGAAATTAACCATACATTTCAGAAATGCATTTGTTACTTTATGTAAAGCCTCGAAACCATCTTGAAATTTATAAATGGGACAACTATTTATAAGATGTTCTATAGTCTCCTCATTTTCCCCACAATAACAACTAGGGCTCTCAACCGAATTCCACCGAAAGAACGTGCTGTTGCATCGTTCATGGCCTGTTCTAATGCGATTGAGAAAATATTCTCCTGGGAAGGTCAAAACCAGGAACTGTGATGGAAGCATCAGAAATAAGATCTTTATTGAAAAAATTGGATACATTTCATTCAGACTGCCAAACTTCTTTGTCCTTTCTAATCATATCAATCAGAAAATCAGACCAAAAAGGATTACGCGACTTCAATCTGGGGACCTCATTATCTGGAATATGTGGGTATGGGAAATGAATTTGGAAAGGAATTGAATTTTTGCTGAAAATTCAAAGCTGTTTTTTCTCTGCGAATATGAGGAGGGACAATATTTGAGAGGATTGCTAACCAAGGAGTAGGTGTAGACTTGATAGTACCAGTAATCATGGTTGAAATTGAAGAGGAATCATGTATGATTCCCAGGTATCTAGGATTGAAATTATGTCTTAATTGAGAAGAACCGAAAGTTACACTCAATTTTCCATATTTCTTATGATTATCCAAATGAAAACACGAAACCTCGGTTTCATTTTTTAACAACTGCATGAGTTCATTTTCATTTTTGGAGAAAGAGCAAGAACACGCTAGAATGTAGAATTATAAGGTCATTTTGAGGCACGAGTGTTGTAAACTCTTCGTTTTTTCTTCAAATTTTAATCATTCACTTTTTGCTACTATCTATATTTTAGCAAAAAAAAATTTGAATTCAAACAGCTCTTCCTGGGTATTGCAGTTTCAATTATTAGTATAATATTCTGCGTCCTCTTCATTTAGAATGAATTAAAGATGAAATACTGACAAGCAATCGATACCAGCTAACAATTCATAAACGTCCAATAAAACAATTTCCCCATGAAAAATATCGCGAAGAAAGTACAAGAACATAGAAGCGGCGTTAAATCATAAAACGCCGAGACAAATCTGCACCTCTCACTCCATATACGAGAATGGGTAGAAAAAAAATTCCCCCCAAACTTGCCGCCATCAATTCGAGCGCCAATCCATTTTTTATTTCTTCTCCATTTCATCAATCTACGACAAACCTTCCGCCCAAGGATATATATCTGAGCTTGAATGGGCGCTGAACAGAAATGAAAGAATAAAACACACATCGCGGGAGAGGGTCGTATAATTTTTTAAAAATTTATCGGCTAATAAAATCGTTTTTATCGGGATTGTAGCACCTCGTGTGCGACGGTGCCACGTCAGGCGCAGGAGGGTTAGTGTGACGTTTTTACTGTTCGATCTCCGTGTTTTATTTCCGAGCTGTTGTAGGAGAATGCAGTATATCGGATGTGTCATAAATCGTCACTTATCCTGGAGGAATCATTGAGATCGTTCTCAGATGTTTCCTACGAATCAATTTTGATAATTTCGATTTCGTGTTGCCACGAATTTTTGACTTTGGCTTGAAATAATAACTTTGAATCTCCCCTTTCGACTTGAAGATGAGCCTTATGTAGTTGTATATTTGTATATTTATTTGTCTCTACAGTCTTACTACGTTTGTGCATGATGTCCTTTTTTATTTATACATTTTAAAGTGTAAATTGTTAATTTTTTATTTCATTTATACAGTTAATTTATTATTTTATCTATACATTTATTGTGTCGACTGAGTGATGATCCATCTATGTATCTAAGTTATCAATACTGCATCTATTCACACTGCTCTTACAACAAAACTCCCTATCTACTTCTGTTGAAGTGTTGTTTTGTGTGTTTTGTAACTATAATAATGCTACAGAATAATGCTACAGAACTCAAATAAATAGGATACAGCATCCTGTAATATATCTATCAATTATTTAAATTTCGGAAAGGGTCACATCACAGCACCTAGATAAATTATATCTCTATGTGCTGAGAAAAAAAAATATATCACACTGACATCACCTATTTAACTATGAATTTATACCTTTTTCATTATACCTTTGACCTGTGTGAGCAATTTATGAAAAGGTGAAAACAGCAATAAACTCTCTCTCTCTCTCTTTCTCAGGGCTTTTTCTCATTTGTGTGAAAATGTCCCATCACCTTTGGATTTGAGAATTTTTTTGTTGTGCTGAATTGTGCTAGGTTTAAGGTGATTTGCGACGTCAGATTTTTTACTTAATTTCATGTGGTTTTCGCGATATTTCGAGAACTGGGCAAGCACAGCACTCAGAAAATTTGTGCTTCACATGTACCGAGTTATTCCGTTCGAATTTTGTCTAGTTTCCAGAAAAATCGATATTGAAGAAGAAAGATAGCCCTGCACATTTGTGCTGTCTGGTGCCTTGAATATTTTTCCGAAAATTCTTGAGATTTTCTGGCGAATTACGAAAATGAAACAATATTTTTTTTCAACAAAAATTGATTTATATTATCGTGTCGCAGTTGTGCTAATTTGTGCCAGTCAGATTCCCAGAAAAAATGAATAGATTTTTCCTTGTTGGGGAAAAAAAAAGGAAAATCAATGGATTATAGGATGCCACTCGAGATAGAATTCAAGGAAGCAAAATTTTCTTCTTGTAAAATTCAAGTTTGTTGATTTTCGACAATTTCGCCCACATTTTTTCAAAAATTATATTCGTGAAATCATCATTGTTTCATATGACAATCGTGAAATATACTGCTCCACAAGAGTTAGGGATATCGTATTCAATCGTTATGAAAAGTATGTAATCTTCGGGAAAATAGCTGTAACATCATTCAAGACTCAAAAATAACTTGAATCGATCCAATAAAAATCCGTTTGAGACATTCCGTCAATCTGGTCACCTTTTTTCTGGAATTTGGTTCATGAATCTTCTCATTTTGAGATGGAGTCAGTTATAAACGGCTTTGATTTGAAACGAGTTTTCCAAAAATGCCAAAACGTAAATTAACAAACGCTGAGGCTACTAGGGCTATCGGAATTTTACAGGGTGGCCTAACTCAGGTTGTTGTAGCGGAAAGGCTCCAAGTCAGCCAAAGTGTGATATCTCGACTATGGAATAGATTCAGGGAGACAGGTTCCGTGTTATAAGGACCAAGGCTTGGTGGGCGATGAAACACAAAAATTGCTCCGGATCGTTTCATCACCGTTTCGGCAATAAGATAGTCTACATCTACGTGTAGAATGCTACGGAATACTCTTCAAAATGCAGATGGGGTCTAAGTTTACATCGAAACCATCAGACGACCTTCAAGAGAGGTGAATCTAGGTTCTAGACGGCCATTAAGAGGAGTTCCATTAACATGTTGTCATAAACGTCAAAGACTGGAATGGGCAAGGCAACATATCAATTGGAACGATCAATAGCGTAATATCCTTTTCACTGATGGATCAAGATATGAACGATTTACAGATTCTCGAAGAAAAAGGGTATGGACAATCCCACGCATACCCCGTAATTGTCGCTATGTCCAAGAAGTTCATCCATTCCGAGGTGGTAGTGTTATGGTATGGGCCGGGATATATTTCAATGGGCGCACAGATCTACACATTTGTCCTGGAAATATGACCGCCTTACACTATAGGGAGCACGCTATTAACAATGTTTTGTCAAATTTTCACGATGCTATTGGCGAAACTTTTAAATTTCTAGACGATAATTCTAGACCGCACCGTGCAGCCATAGTTGAGAATGTGCGCAAGGAGCTTGGTATTCCACATTTATCAATACCTCCGCACTCACCGGATTTGAATTGCATAAAACATGCATGTGATATGCTCCAAATAAGATGAGATGATCATCAACTTATTCCAGAATCCTTAAATGATCTGAGAGATCTTCTGCCCCGTTTATGGAACCAAATTCCTCAAGAAATGTTCAACAACCTTGTGTGTAGTATGCAAAGAAGATGTCAAGCTGGTATTGATGCCCGTGGAGGCCTCACATTGTATTGATAGTTTCAAAATGCTTGAATTCTCTAGGAATAATTTCGTTATTTTACTCGATTTTTTGTTACCAGCCTGTATACGCTGCTGACCTACAGGCTAAAATCAACTTTATTTCCTGCAACTTGAAATCATATTAATATGAATTTCTATCACAAAATCTCGTTTAAACTATATTTTTCTGCAGTTTAAGTTGAAATGCCTAACTCATGAGGAGCAGTTTATTTCCGGCACAATTTAACATCTATTGGTATGGGGGAAATTTAAAATTTTTTTTCGAAAAATTCACTACAATTTTTTTCATCACAGCTCGATGAAATTGTCGGCTGCCTCTCTCCTGAAAGGCTGTGTTGATCCAATCGGTCGTAATAATTCCGAACTGGAAATAGTCATAGTCCCGCTCGACACAGAAGCTGAAATGATGATAATAGCCTGGCACGGCTGATTATATATTTCCAATTTATATTGAGTAATCATTCTGGATGATTTGACCGGTCCGTTTCCCACTATAATTTTCGATTGAATCGAAATACCCCCCGAATGGAATTTTCGATCCGGTGTATTTATTTTTTAACCATGTCGGAATTTCGCAGCGATTGATGGGTAAATAAAATAGAATATTTTCAGTTCGTTCCGTGCTGTTAAATTTTTTTCACATCGTTCACGAATAATTCATTCGATTTAAGGTCCAGATAGGATTATGTTGTGAATTTGGGAATGCGAGGCATGTACAAAAAGTAACAAAAAGTAAGTGTACCTATAGGCCAAGCAAATTAGCTTCAAAAAATGGTGTGCCTGGAAATAATAGGTGTAATTCGGGAAACTGTTTTGATAATTCTTTTAGGCCTCCAATAAGAGTAGTTTGAGTTTTGCCCCAATTTCCCAGTGGAGCGTATGTCGTGACGTTCAAAAAACCTCGAAATTTTCGGACTATTTCAGGTTTTTCTCGAATAGCTCCCAAACAGAGCACTTTATCAAAAACATAATGAAATTCAAAATTGTGAAGCATTCAATTCTGCTTCTGGAAAGAAAAACGACTTTATATTTTGAACAAGTAGTTTTAAAGAAATCATATGTCCAAATATGGCAAATTATCACACTTATATTCACTATAAAACGAAAAATTCCAATGAAACTACGAACTTCAGAACAAAATGTCAAGGAATAAAAGTTGTAGACCATCATATTGTGATAAAAACGGAACCCCCATTTCTCCAAACCACAATGTTAAATCGCGCAATAGCTCATCCTGCTGAGGATGCTGATCATTTCATCCTAGCTAGTGCTATTGAATTTGCTCAGCAGTCACATGGGTTCGTGGATAATGTTGGGGAGGACACTGAGCGTCTTATAATTTTGATTGTTTTAGCCTCTATGTGTACCAATTATCTTTTACTAGGGCCTGGCAAAAGGCAGGCAAGACGATATTCTCTTTTCTCCCTTGCCCACCAAGTTTTGATCTGTTTCGAAAAACAGTATATTATTCCGTCATGCTTTTAATGACTGCGACAATATGTCATCTCTTCCGCTTAAGGAAAAATAAAATTCCTAAAGACGTCTGAAATCAACAGAAACCTGCTGAAAGCAGCAGAATTGTTTAGAAAGTCTAATGCTTCTGCCGATAAGGTCGACGAGGCAGGAAAGAAATGCAAGGCGGCCCTTTATAAAAATTATTTCAACCAATTAAATGTATTGTGGTACGAGATGTTTGAAAAATTGTTAACCAAAACCTCATTTAATCTTGCCTCTGTGCCTCCAACTGAAGCAGCACCTCGACAACACTCGCTAAGGACGTACATATGTAAAATTGTTCTTAGTAATGAGTATTATTAGTTATGAGTTTATGAGTCCCACATTTGCTATTATAATTGATTTAGTTGATTTTCAACGTCTTCAGGAATTTCAGTTGTCCTTCAAAAAGACACTAGAAACATGAGGGAAAAATTTGTTGGTTTTCGAAACAGAGAATAACTTGTAGTGCAAGGAAGAAGAGACAATTTATCGTCTTGCTTGCCTTTGTCAGGCTTTAGTAAAAAAATGTTGGTGCACATAGGGGCTGGAGCAATCAAAATTACAAGAAGGTCAGTGTACTCCTCAACAATAACCACACACTCATGGGACTGCTGAGTAACTTCAACAGCACTAGCTACGATTAAATGATCAGCATCCTCAATAGGGTGATCTATTGTGCGATTTTACATTGTGGATGGGAGGGGGCCGGTTACGTATTTATCACAATTTCATGATCTTCAACTCTCATTCAATAACAGTTTCTTCTAACGCTCGTAGTTCCAAACATATTATATGTTTTACATTGAAAAATGTGTTTTTTCGAAAAGTGTATCCATATTTCGATGTATGATTTCTATGAAACTACTCGTTCAAAATATAATATCTTAATACTTTTTAGAAGCAGAATTTGATACAGAACACTTTTGAATACGTTAATGTTTTTGATTAAGTGCTTAGTTTAGGTTCTATTCGAGAAAAATCTAAAATAGTCCGAAAATTTCTCTCTTATTAGAGACCTTAATAATTGATTAAAACAGTTTCCAGAACTCCACCAATTATTTCCAGGCAGAAGTCCAATTTGCTTGGTATACTTCCCATTTTTGTGAATAAAAAAAAACAAATATTTCTATACTTATTGATTCTTACACGAGAAATTTCATGAATAGTTTTATCCAGAGAAATTTCTCCAGCACAACTCGGTTTCACAGTATAAATTGCTAAGAATTCCGAGCATGCCATGTCCGATTCGTGGAGTCATAAGCTGAAAATTGAAGCAATTTCCAGCTTGTCGCTGAATTCTTATCTGGACTCGTCTTGAATATGGCCAAGATTTCCAGATCAGCAGAAACGGAGGATTATGTGAACTCGGCTCAGGGTGTGCAACAAAGGGACAATAAGCCACATATTCTTCTTGGAGAATACTCAAGGATGCAGTACAGGGTGGGCAAAATTGGTTATACATGAACTACAACTTTTCAACCCAACGAGATGAAGGAAAATGAATGTCACATTACTGTCTTCTTTTTTAGAGAAACTGATAATGCCATCAACTGCATTCCCTTATCTTCTGTTGTTTTCGAGTTATGAGCCAAAATTGAAATTTGGGCGATTTCAACTTTGGTCATTATCTCCGTTTCTGTTTGCCCTAGAGTGTTGAAACTGAAACCGAAGATTAAAGTGTTAGAAAGATAGGAAACGCCCTTATATCTGTGGTACTAAAATCTCACTACGATTTTTGGCTAGTTTATTACTTTTGACACCTAGAGGGCGCTGAAAACATTACTCAGTACAGAAAACTATTTTGATAGTCGCGAAATTCGAATACACTTCTCATAAATTTCCATTGAATTGGGTATTCTTTGTCGAGATTCTAAAGAAACATCCTTATCGACAAAACAAAAGCAGGGCTCCGCTTTTTGATCAGGATGATATTTTCATCTACACATTGTTTTGAATCAAATGAAATACGCTTCTGGATTTTTTATATTTTCATTTGAAAAAATTGTGTTAAGTCAACTACAATACGATAATTATGAAATTGAGAACATTTCAAAAATTTGTTCACATATTAGAGAATTATAATAAAAATTGAAAGAACTTATTCATACAGTGGACTCTCGATAAAATGGACCTGATTCATACATATCTTACCCAGTGTATTTTCACCTCAATGAGTCTAGAAGGTCTAGTAGATGAGTCGAACTGCTGGAAGGGTCGTCAAGAGAACCTCCACCTCTATAAGTCGTTCTTCTGACTACCATTGCCTCTATGAGTGGAACTTTTCGATCTAATGAATGAGGCCGAAAAAGATTCGGTTCGCAAACAAATCACCATACGTGATGAATATCATATGATTATTCGACATCTAAGGAAATGTTTACAGTGCTCAGATGCTCGTTTGTCATTGATGATGATTTTCGTGTTTACCTGAGTTTTTCTCTCAATGAAGTGAAGTCTCAGTTGAGTAACTCGAATGTTTGGTGTGTCCGAATAATAGATAAGTCGAACAGTTCTTTTGGTTCCTAGTTCGAATTAACGAGAGGCCATTGTATATTAATTACAGAATGTTTGAACAACAATGAAAGAAAAATATCAGAGGTGTTCAACAAGACCTGTAGGTCAGCCCAGCAAGAGTTCCTCATGCGTTATCCAGATCAATATATTTTTGCCCCGAAAACTCTATCCATTTGACAGCACTGAAAATAAAAAAGCAATGAACAAGACAGTTACATGATACGAGTTTCAAAACTTACATTTCCATTCTCTTTGGTAATGAAAAGAATGCACATTCAGGATTATTCCTTCTATTATTTCTGCAATTAATCATCATGCATTTTAAATGTCATCCAGTTTTTAAACACAAAATTTATATCAGAAAAACACACAAACAAAGATTATAGAATGAGCTGATGGTACGCTTGTAGATTTCGAGTTATTTCAGTGGAAATTACGCGTATACGAGAAAATACAATTGTCA